>BMAW01110146.1:0-85458 GCA_019974015.1 Nephila pilipes | reverse complement strand
AGAATGCAATATGCATTATTACCATACAAACTTGAAAATATTGGGGTGTTTCATCGCTTGAAAAAAATTACCCACATTTGCAACTGGATGAAAATATATATTAAATGACTTAAACTTTTTAAAAGATAGCAACAGATCTGGAGTTTTAAAATTCAGCATGGTTTTTTTATGAACTATTTTTAATATATTGGTATATTTGCTTTACAAAAGCTCTCTCGGCTTTATCTCGGCAGTCTAAATGAATAAATTCACTCAATTATTTAATTTAATTTGTGATCTGGTGAATGATTAATGCTTTTTGAAACGCCTCTCAGCTGCATGAATTTTCAAACAATGACCTAAATGAATTTCATTGAGTTTTTTAATCTTTTGATTTGCTCGCGTGATTGCTTGTGGCTTTTCGAAACGCCTCTAAGTTCTATGAATTTTCAAAACACGGCCCGAATGAATAAAATTATTGAATATTTTACTTGATGCTCAGGTGATTGCTCCTTACCAACCTCTTTATGGCATGGGCTATCGGGGCATCGTCCGCTTTCGGTTCTGGCGCTTCGGCAAGTGGATCAACGTGTACGTGGACGACTTGCTGCCAACGAGGGAAGGAGAACTCCTCTTTTCTCGATGTTCCGACAGAAGAGAGTTTTGGGTGGCACTTCTGGAAAAAGCATACGCTAAGTAAGCATTAAATTATTCTCAAAATTAATTGATATTCTTCAAATTCAAAACTCGCTTAGATATCTTTATCATGCAGATGATTTTGTCTTACAAAAATCTCAAATAAAATTAAGGGATTATGAAAATATACGCCCTTATTAATTAGAAACTTTTAAATGCCTTCCTTCCTCTTCTGTTAATTAATAAAACTGTGTCGAATTTAAATGTTTACCATTTGTGTAACTTTTTCTTTACAAATATTTACCTTCTATATCAACATGGTAGAATACTTTGTTAATTCATAAAGAACTGAAAGCAAGGTTACAAATTTAAAAATTGCTAAGGATGGTTATAATTTCGAAATTAAAAGGAAAAATTAATTTGATCGTCTATGTTATAAGTTAGTACTAGTTACATTTCTTTCTGGTATAATTGAAATAAAAGTCATTATCTACCAGCAGGAAGAGGTTAAAGTCGCAAGGGTAAAGGTCGGGTACAATGCACATACCTCGCTGTTCCAAACCTCACCTCTATGTGGATCACCATTTTCTTCAGTTCTCAGCATTTAACGCCCTTTATTACTCCCTTCTCCCTCCATTCACAATATGTAAGATGATCCTCAAAATAATTCTCAATATGCCAATCAAATGAATAGACAGGCACAAACACTGATGATAACCAAGTTATTTTATTCAGATCTTTGACTATTTAAAAGTCAGTCTCTTGTTGACTTTATCTGTGGAAAGAGTCCCTATACACCTCTGATACTGAAGATTAATATTATAAAGATTACTTATTTGAGTTAAACCAATCAATTGCAAGTCTTTAGTTGAGCGTTACACGAGGATTCCATCCATAGACACTTTGCAGAATCTCCCTTGCCTGTGATCTGATCAAATCTTGCATTTGTAAATACAATCCCTTCTCTTTGTTTTATAGCTTCCTCTTTTTCGCCTTACTACTAACTACTTATTATATTCTTCTAAAGCAATTAATTAAATCTTTTCACTTCATCTCACTAATTCTAATCTAATCTACATAAGCCACATTTCACCTATTGGAAAAGATTTTCAATCCAAAAACATCATTTAAAATTCCAAAGTGTTAGTTGAAAGAAAAACATACTAGAGTCCAAGTACACCAACAGTATCTGGCAGCAAAGGAAACAAGACCTTGCATAAAGTACACATGCAGCTTTTAGGTGCAACATGAATTTTTAAAACTGGACACACAAAAAATTATAGCCATGGAGGTCTTATGCTTCAACCAAGAAAAATCTTTTTCATCACTCTTTAACTTAGCACAAGTATAATTTTCTTTCGGGAACTTTTTTTTTTTTAACATCTCATATTCCTAAAAAAAAAAAAAAAAAAAAAAAAAAAAAAAAAAAAACCCTCAATTGAAATGTTTTGTTCACTTGACCTTTATGAATTTCGTGCGTGACATCACACATTATGTTTCATACTGCAGCATTGATTGAGAATACAAATAAGAGTTCGCTTTTGTTGTCAACTAATACTGCTTGTTCCGTTGCATCGATTCAATGATTGTTTCCTCGCAGGCTCCACGGCTCCTACGAGGCTCTGGAGGGCGGTCAAGCAATGGACGCCCTTGTGGACTTGACGAGTGGTCTCTCCGAAAGATACGACCTTGAGTCGGCTCCCCTCAATCTTTATCAATTCTTGCTGCAGGCCTCTTCTGGCGGAGCTTTCATCACTTGTTCCAGGAAAGTGAGTGACTTTCGTATGCCATATACGTATATTACACTTATATTACATTAATTAAAGGTACCAGGATGTGCGTGAAATCTTTTGAAATTATTAGTAGAGATTAGGTTTTTGTGTGTGTGTTCCTAATAATTATAATTTATTCATTCCATCGTAAGTAATATTTTTTTTGTCAAAGTAAAAGTAATTTTTTTGTCAAACAGATTCTAGCTGAATATGGATATGATTTTGAGATATATTTGTATTTAGGATACCATTTTAAGAAAATCTACTGCCCTAAACAAGTCCAATTTCTTTTTGCTTCTATAAAGGGTATCTATGCATATAATGAACCAAAAAAATTTTTTTTTTTCTCAATGTAATATTTAAATTTTTAGAAATAATTATTTATATGAAAAATAAATTTTTTTTCCGAAATTACAAAGTTCTATAACTTTTTCAACGTAAATATACAGTAATATTATTTAAAAAGTTAGTATGCTATTTTGTGTGCATTGTTTTATACGAGGGATATTTTTTTCAAGGTCTGATCGGTCGTGAAATGAAAACTTTCGTAAAACTCCGATGACGCTGTACATAGATATGTTGAACAGTGTCTCTATTATGTCCGTTGATCGCATCAAGTCACAGTTCTGAGCAAGCACTGAGCACGTAAACATGCCTCGAACAACAGTGTCTCAGGCAAGTGTGAAGTGTGGGATGTCATTCGATTTTTGCATGCTGAGTTGTGCAATGCAGCCGAAATTCATCGACAGATTTGTAACGCATTCGGAAACACTTTCATCAGTGAGAATACGCTGCAGCACGCTGCAGCTGCAACAAAGACGCTCCTATAGTGTTTTCAATGGAACGTAATTGATCAATCCCCCATGTAGCCGAATATTTGGGGTACATAACCCTCACAGGCTTTAATCTCCAGTGAAATGACTATTAGTTGGAGGTGATATTGAGCTATGGTTTTTACACTTGCCCAGAAGTTAGGTTTAAAATATAAAAATTAATTAAGTTACGGAGCAATAGCTTTTGAAAACTACATTTAAGTTACAAAAATATTTATAATGAGAGAATTAAGTAAATGTAAGTAGCTACCCCTAGTTTATAAAACTAGTGGTGTTGAATTTTATCAATAAAAAGTAGTATTTAAGCTATTTTAGTTGAAAAGTTTTGAATATTGCAGCTGAAGTCTATTGAGTTCCTGCTTGGTTGCTCAGTCTGGTTGCAGTGAGAGCGCGCTTTGTGATTGGTCGAGGGTGAGGTGTGTTATTTCACTATACATACGTGGGTGTGTATAGGTGTCTTAGTGCTAGGAGTATGGGTGGGAGTGGGATTTTCAGCAGGATAGTCTTAATATCAGGGTGTAGATAAGCAATTTATTACGTCTACTTAATGTAGATTTTCGCGAGATAAGGGGGAATAAATTATTAACTTCAGATTTATACTGCTTTTTAATTTGTATTACGTGTTGTTTAAAAATGAGCTTTTTATCCAACGTAACACCAAGATATTTGGTGGCTAAGAACCAGGGTATATTTTTGTTTTCCAGATAGATGTCTAGTTCGATTTTTCTGTAGTTTTTGGAAAAGAAGACGGCCTCTGTCTTGGAAACATTCAGGGCGATTTTCCAAGTAGAGTACCATTCTTCTAGTTCCTTTAGGTGTTCGTTTAGTGCTTGACCTATGTTTGATGAAAAATAGTGTCGGGCCAGTATCGCAGTGTCATCTGCATACATGCATATTTTTGTATTTTGGTGTTTAGTGATGTCGTTCACGTAGCAATTGAACAAAATTGTTGATAAAATTCCTCCTTGTGGCACTCCTGCTTCGATGGTTCTTGAATTTGAGTATTGGCCGTTGACAGTGACTTGGAAGCTTCTATTTTTGAGATAAGAGTTTATTATTTTTATTAAGTAGGGGGGTATATTTAATCATTTTAAAAAGTAATCCTGTATGCCAGACTCGGTCGAAAGCTTTCTATATCCAGGAAGACCGTACCGGTATTTTGTCCCTTGTAGAATCCTGTTTTGATATACTCCAACACTCGGAGCATTTGGTGTGATGTGGAGAGTTTGGGGATGAATTCGTACTGTTCATGAATTATGATATCTTTTTCTTGGAGGTAGTTGGTTAGTCCTGTATGGATGATTTATTTTGCTGAGGATTGGTAGGAGAGATATTGGGCGATAATTTTCAGGCCGTGTAGGGTCTTTACCCGGCTTCAATATTGGGATGACTGCAGCGGTTTTCCAGGAATCTGGGAAGTGACAGAGTTCTAGCATATTATGAATTATATTTCGTAGTTGAAAGATGGATAGGTGAGGAAGGTTTTTAATCATCATATTCTTGATTCCTTCGCTTCCTGGTACTTTTTTGATTTTTATTTTTTTAATATATTGGGCTATTTCAGATGCAAGTGGTGGGGGGTAGTGGGGGAAGGTAGCCTTGACTTGACTCCCTTCGAATTCCACCCCTTTGCTCGTATGAAACGCTGACTAGGAATTCAGAAATTTGGCTCAGATAACAATCTACAGACCAGTATCGAGAGTCGGTTGAAAACACAGGTGGCTGTCTTCTCTGGCAAGGGGGTGGCCGTGGAAGCCTAGTGCTCATGGTTTCGGATTCGTGGCGGCGGTTTTCGTTCATTCGCCGGTTCGAGCCTTGGCCGCTAAAAATCCGCCGTGTAGCCGAGGCCGATGCACGTTAAATCTGTCGGGTCTCAAAGCCCTCCAATTGGTGTGGTGTGGAAGTTAGGAGAGGGTGTGCCAGCTCAGGTGTCTACCTCGCCACTTGACCGGGGTTCAAAATTACGAGGTCCGTCGCCAATAGCCTTTGTGTTGCTTCTAGTGCAACGTTAATAAAAACTACACTAAAACTCTATGACGAAGTTATTGGAAAATTGGCATCATGCGAGGACAAATGTCTCAATTGGAGAGACGACTATGCAGACAAGCAGCTTGAAGGTGTATCTAAATGTCCGAAATAAAACAGTTATGATTTTCTCTGTAGTTTTCATTTCGTGATCAATCGGACCTAGAAAAAAATTTCCCTCATATATAAGGAAGTAAAATATTTTGCATATTTAAAGAATACTTTAAAAAAATAAATATCGAACTTCAAATAAGTCTTAAACTTAAACATTATAAAAACTACTTCTATAGTTCTATAAAATGATTAAAATATCATTACCAGACCAATAAATAAATCAATAGTTTTAAAACATATATGTCACAAAAACAAGGAGTTTTAAATTCAGTATTTTAATTTTCATGTATGTCCTGGTACCCTGGAGCAAACAGAAAATGAACTACTGCAAGATCTCGTTTTAGCGCTACTTTACTGATTGCTGATTCAATATAACGCGAAAACTTTGTTTTACTGTCCATATGCCTTGTTTCTTGTTAGTTTTTTTTTTTTTTTTTTTTTACTGTAAACTAATTTATTAAGGGGATCTTTATGGAAAAAACTAAACAGAAAAGAAAAGTGTATTTACATATAGAGCAACTTGGCAATACTTTTGAGCATGTGTATGTTGTTGTGGTGATTGTTTACTACTTTTAAATAACGACATGTCTTTTGATAGTTAATTAAGTTTAATCATACTTATTAGTGGATAAGCTGTTAAATTATTTACATTGTTAAATTATTAATTTAATCGGGGATATTCGCTCTTAGGGCAGAATCGCATAGAAAAACATCAGGAGAATGCGTCTTCTCCCTTTTCTTCCCAACCAACCCAAACAATCTATCACCTGACCAATGTGTCTATCGTCTCGCTTTTTGTCTCGATTCGCTTCCCTGCTGTTTTCGCTCCTCTCGCTAGCTAGCGGCAAGCCGCATCGCTTAAAATGATTGCTTTCATAACATATAACTTATGCTTTCATAACTTAGCATTTCATAAACATATAAATCGTACCATTAAAATTTACACGAAATTATTATTTACCCCTTCAAGAAGTAAATAGGACTGGTCCAAACTCTGAATTAATATTATCTGGTGATTATATAAAATTTTTCTCCATCTCCAGCGAGGACCATAGAGAAATTACTGCCCTACTAAAACAAAGAAAATTAAACTTCTGCTTTGTAGAACCGCCTTCGAAAATCCACTGAAGTTAATTTTGAAGGGATTACCAAACACAACCGATTCAGCAATATTCACACAGAACTAGAAAATCTCGGTTTGACGATTGAAAATGTCGCCCTTCTCCACCAATTTAAAATAAAAAGACTCTTACCATTATTTTTAGTAGAAATCCGTCGGAGAGGTAACTTCGAGGACATTTACACATTACATAAATGTTTTTTGGTAAATATTGAAGTAGTGCGGTTTAAAAACAAAAGAGACGCTACTCAGTGCGATAATTGTATTTATTTTAATCATTCTTTTAAAAACTGTAAGAGTCACACCAGATGTCTTAAGTGTCACGAAGGATATACAAGAGACCTCAGTCAAAATTTACTTCTGAAAACACTTAGTATGCATAAGCATGCAGCCCTGATCAAAGTCTTCAAAAGACCTTAACAGATGCAAAACATTCAACTTCTGCCCACTAAACTACTCAAAAAATAATAAAATTTTAAATCAAGATGTAGCAAGTTTATAGCTAAACTTTTGATGATATAAATGAAGAGAAAGAACTCTTCCGAGCGTTTCCCAATCTCATGGCTACTTGCAAAAGGATGTGTAGTGCCAGTGACAAAATAGAAACCTTCAACATTTTTATTCAAGGAATAGCCGAATCTATATCTTAAAATTTATATTAAAATACATTTCCAGAAACAATAAAAGTATAACTCAGAAAATAGTCCACTTAAATAAAAATTTTCACTCAGTCATACCTAGAAAGAATGGGAACGCCTATCAGTCAATGATAATTCAGGAGTTTTTTTCACTCTCTTAACTCCTCACTCCAAGTTAAAGTTTCTAAGAGAGACTTTCTGATAAACTTAACTATCCAGAAAATAATTTTAAAAAACTGTTTTCTCTTTAATTTGCTAATTCTTAAGTATTTTAATTATGACTTCAATTATTGCATTGGGTGCTTGGAAGAAAAGCTCTGTTAATCTAAATTCCTGCTCTGATTGGAGATAAAGGCACATCAGAGCAAAACGTATTCTGGGGAATGTGTACGCACTTCCAACATTGAACTAAAGTAGATGCATCGTTCTCTGTATGCAACTAACTAGAGTTCTCTGCAGCCTTTTGCTGGATGCTCGAAGCTTGCTTGCACTGATGTCTGCGAGGATGCTCGACAGTTGCTCTTTGTCGCTGTATTCCATACTAGCATGATAACTTTCTGATACGACTTCACTCACTTCTCCCTTCATTTTCTCATAAGCTATTATTTTCGTAAATATTTAAACAAATTCCATTTGTGAGTTTGTTCTATTCGAACGAGTGATATTTTTATACACATTAGTATATTTAATACTATTTATTTATTTAATACTACTAGTTGATATTTTAAATATTAAATTGTCCCGGATCATTCGCAACTACTGATTTAAGTCATTTAAAGTGAGGTATATGCTTCCGCCTCTTATTACCCCTTCACGTATTTCGAACTTTGATCATTTTTCCTTTTTCTAAGATGTCCATGAGTATGACGCCTTTCGCATCCCTAAAAACCGTCATCATAACTTTTCCGTCTAACTTCGCCTTCTTTGGAGCAGATTCACAGCCAGCGATCCATTTGTTTGTCATTCGGTTTCTAGTTCATAATGATAAATCAAGGTCTCATCGATTGATGCAGCAGCAATCAAAATTAACCTATGAATCAGTGTTAAATATGTTTTAGCGCCGTTCAATAGATGACAGCAGGGAAACACCACTTCGCTTTAATAATGCCATCTGTCGTCAAAAAAGGTATTTTTTGAGCCACCCTCGTAAGATCAAGCCTTAAAAAGATGCTAACAAAATAGAGGACCACCCACACATATTTGCTTCTGCAAACGATCCCAATAACGTAACCTAACTTTTGATGGTAACGAACACCGGTAGTTTTCCACCACATGATTACGGTGATCCACTACCGTAATGAATCGCCGGTCGAGACCTTCCGAACATACGCTGCCTACCTTTTAATAATAAATAGGCGACTAAACGATAAGCCATAACATCCGTTCTGTTCTACTTAGTCCCGAGTCATGTTTTATTACTGAATGCAGATGAGTCTGCTTATGGGCCACGCCTTAAATTGTTTCCGAGGAAATGATTCCCCTCCACACCTCCCTTCTTTCATTGCCATTGAACGGAGAGCGGACAAAGAAAAAGGAAATTCGTGTGGTAGAAAACGTTTTCTGAAAATTATCTAATATCTCAAATGGCCGTGCGCCCTTGCAGTTCGCAATTTGCGTCACGGGGCCGCCAAATTAATACGATGTGTTTAAAGGCACAAAAGGGTCGTTTCGTAAGCATTGGTGAGGCGAGGTTTAAAAAAAAGCAGTGGGGAGGGGGAAGCGTGTTTTGATGAACATAAAATATCTACTGTTGACTGACTCTCCTAAATACTAATTTGAAGAGGACGAGCAGTTAGGAACTGTATATGAATAATGTCTGTGTGGTATTTAGGGTATTTTTTTTCGTGTGCACAATTTTGAGACGTAGCCAAATGATCTAAATTAATACGATGTGTTTAATGACATGATATTCTCATCTCATAATTAAGTCGGTGAAATACAGTTTAACGGTATACGCAAAATTTACTGATTGTAGAGCAATTTTATGAGTTGCTAAGTTAACTATTTTGGGCATTTAGAAATAGTGTATGCATTATTTCTGTATGATTAACAAACTCATGTGTAGGGGAGGGGGGTTCAGCTTCTCCTAGATCCGTGTCATCCGAATATTATGGCTTTACTTGATAAATATCTACTGGATATGCAGTTCCTCCCCCCCATCATTTGCAGCTTCAATTCGTTTGGAAAGTACAAGCCTCACAATTCCAAGGTATCTGAGGGACCTTTTCTTTCTCCCATGAGGTTTGCTATTTTTGATAAACCTGAATGACGCTTCCGCAGGAAACGCAAGCGTTGTTTCTCTATTTGCGACTTTTATTTTGTTCTTTCTATTCCATTTTTATTCTCAAAGTTACGAAGATCATCCAACGAGGATTTGAAGCTCTCAAATCAGTCTCCCGGGAGAGCCAACACTTCAGATTTTATTGAAAATCAAAATCGAATTTTACAGAAATCAGTTTGCACACAGAGATGGGGATCAAAAGAATAATCTGTTTTTTTTTAACTTGTTCATACAAAAGTGCTGGAACACCCTGCTAAGTATTCTACCAGAAATCTGTTATCTATTGTACCGCACTGTTTTCTTTAACTTATAAAAGCATGAAGCTTTACAGGCATCCTTCAGTTCCTTCTCATCTATTCAATCGAAAGAGTTCTCTCGGGGGCTTAATTTCTTAAGATAGGTACGGATATCCTGACTCTGAAGCACCCAAATGATCTTTTTTTCCCCCATGGGGTTTAATGCCTTTGGTAAACACGGGTGATGGGCGCGGGATACTCCAGCGATCTTTTCCTACTTTCGACCCTCATTCTTATCAACCAATTTGTATCTTTTTTTCCCATTTGCTTAAATGTCTAGACCGCAGTTACACTTGTTTGGAGCAGCATAGCCATATCTGTTTCTCGTACCATTAAGCGTAACACTCACTCACTCACATTATTAAATTGATCCAAGTCTTCCTCTCCATCAGCTGTTCCTTTTTACCACTTCATTAATCTCTATCAGTTCCTTTTTTTCACATTATATCTACTGATACAATTAGAAATGATGTTTTGCCCAGTATCTATTTCTTACAAAATACAATTTTAAAAAAATTCAACCAGCTTATTTTTCTTCAAATATTTGGCGTAATTAAATAAGTACATTCGAAGGAGCTCTGTGGTGTTAAATTCATTTGAATACATTTGAGATTTTTCTCAAGGAATCTAAAGAGCAGACGATTTAAAGAACATCATAAAGAGTAGTTCTTTAAAAAATGAACAGGAACAAGTAAGAATTTTTCATCGAAAAGAACAGAAAATTCCCTTTTCTATTTACATAAAGAAGGTGAAGGTTATACAATACTTTTAATGAAGAATTTAAGCAATTAACATTTTAAAATATTTTCGAAAATATAATCAAGCAAAGCAAAGGAATTTTTGTCATCTGAAAGTCGCTAGGGATAGACAAATCTTTATTAAACACGAGAGGACATGATACAAAAATAATAAATGTTTAATAAACAAAAGTGTCATTATAAACTAAACAAATATATGACCAAAAAGGCAATAGTGCCCAAGAAGGAAGCGAGCTACAACCACGAAAATGAGCAAAGCCGTTGAATGATGTCAAATATGAAAATGATCCAAGTTAGGTGCCAATGCGCAAGACTTCACACCCTATAGTGGTGCCGCAATTAGGAAGTGGGTTCTACATAAACCGGTGCATAGTGGAAGATTCATAAACATAACCATTCCATCTCCTGGAGGATTTTAGTAAGAGAACAATACAAGGTAGATGTGTGAGAAGACATTTTGATTAGTTAAGCGAATTTGGAAGGAGACTGATTATCGGTATGAAAATCGCAGGCGGGTCGATGCGCCATGTTGCTCGCCAGGTCGATAGTTCGGTATATGCCGTCAGAATATGTTAAAAGCAATGGACATGAGATAGACCCCACATAAGGAGAACTGGGTCTGCAGCGACCAGAAAGACGTCAAGGCGAGAGGATCGAAAGATCATGTGGCAAGCGATCGGGGATCGTTCCACGATACAATCAGATGTAAGACTCCAGTTGTTCCAAAACCCATTTTCAGATGTCTTGAGGAAGTGAATCTGGAATCCAAGTGCTATTTTTCATGTTCTGTCTTTAACATTGAAACGTCGGTGACTCCGTCTACAATAGTGCCAAGCCAGAGTGACGTGGAATGGCCACAAATTGGTAAAATGTCGTGTTTAGTGTTGAATCCCAGTTCGTTTTGGGGACAGATGATAACCGATTACTAGGTTGGAGGCACCCTGGTGAACGGTACAATTCCACCCTAGCTGTCACGCGGCACACAGACGTAATGGTCTGAGAGCCCATAGCCTATGATAACCGGTTCATCTTAATTGTGATACATGGAACCTTAACAGGCCAGCGTCATGCTGATGACATTCTTCGATCCCATATGGAATATTTCCTAAATGGTTGCCCCGGGCCAATTTTTCTGCGAGATAATGTTTGTACACATACAGCTCGAATAGCTTGACTTTCTAACGACATATTCAGACTCTTCCATTGCCGATCCACTCCCCGGACATGTCCCCTATAAAGCATTTGTGAGACCAGCTGAAATGTCAGAAGCCACCGTGTCACTCTGCACAAGATTTGGAGGTGGCTGCTCTAGATTTGTGGGCACATATGCCTCAGAACAACATCTGACGTCTAATCAACTTAATGCCGGACCGTGTTACGGCAATGCATAACAGTAGGAGACGGGTCCGACGATCTATAGAAGTTTTCCTGCACTTGTCTAACTGTACACACTGTATTTGTATAATTGTCTTGATTTTCAGATCAAGCGAATCTCTCATCTGTATCATTATGTACATAAAATTTCATTTCAACCCGAAATTCCTTAATTGGAGCACTATTTTCAATATTCTTGAGTGTATTTACAGCATCATATCTACACATATATAGTAACCAAATAACGGGCTTATCAAAGAAAGAAAGGATGTATAACTGATATATAGATGAAAATATAAATGTAAAAGAATGATGTCAGTGTGGACAAGACTTGAGTTTAAAAATAAAATTAATAAAATAAAAATGGAGTGTAATTAAAATAGCATTGAAATTTATTGACGATATTAGCTGCAATTTGCATGTATGAGATTAGTTTAGAATTGTTTATAGAATTATTCGGCGAAGTAGGATAAAATAGCTCATTTTTTTATTTAAATTATTTAGTATTATACTCTCTACTAGAGAAGAATAGCAAAAGAGAAGTATCAATTTGAGATAAATGAAATTATAATTAACTTGAGTGTGAAAGTTAATGTGAGTAAATAAATTTGCGAATCAACAAATAATCTCAAATTATGATTCATCGGTAATAAAAAGTCTTATTGCAGTTATTCTCTTTTAGTTTACACATTAACCTTTTCTTTCGACGGCATTTAACAGCATCGTTACATGTAATGACTAGAAATTGCGCTTTACTTCCAATTTCAGCATATTTGCATAACTAGCGTCTGAAATTAAAGCGGGCTCTCAGGAAAAAGTAAAATCGAAAGACAAAATAAAATAATTCAAATGAATCAATAAAAATGCGAGAATATAGTAAATAATCTGTATTATTCTATATGTTGTTCTACGTTATAAAATTATAAGACTTTAAGGCTCTCAATCAACTATTGTATTTGTGGAATAATATTATGTCCATTAAATTAAAAGGGTTATTTGACTTTTACAGAATTTAGAACAAAAATATAAAATTCTGTAATTTTTATAAGGCTATATCTGATGATTTTAATGTACAGATTCAAACTAGACCCAAAAACTAAACAAGTTATTGCCATTTTTACTTTAATCTTAGAATTTTATAAAGCACATTTTTTGATCAGATTATAAATGCTACTACTATTATGTCATTTTTATAATCGTATTTTCCCGATAATTTAACGTATAGGAATATCGAATGTTTTTTTCATTAAATTAAAATATTTTCATTAATATCACACAGAAAAGCTGTTAATATTTAATTGACAGAAACAAAGGAGTTGAAATAAATCGTACAAACCAACGAATATACAATTCAACCAAACAAATCGTGATTTTTTATCTAACAGAAACAAGAGGGGACAAAAGAAGCTGTGCCTTTATTAATTGCGAGAAAACAGAGGTGAATATTTTACTTACTTACCAACTCCGAACAACGAATTAATTCTGTAACCCATGACCAATTAATGGGATTATTTTATCGACAGGGGGAAAATTGGGAATTACAAGAGGGCAGGGGAGGGCAAAAAATTTAGAGACAACAACAACAACAACAAAAAACAATCAACCCGGGGGGGGGGTTCAGTGAGAGTATAGTTAGGAAAAGGGATAGATACACAACATATACAAAATTTTAAATATCTACAAAATGCTTTCTGTATGAATTTGGACAGAGAAATAGAAGTAGAGGATTTATAAAACTTAAGTGTGATTCAGTTTTAATACTAATGAGTAATTGTTTTTTGAAATTTTGATTAATACCATTTGGAATACATTCCATTGCTATTAATACTTTCATCAGAGGAACAATACTACATACGAGGGGTGGACAGACTTTTTGCAGCGAGGACCAAAGTTACTTTCCTAAAAATCTTGGGAGCCGCTCTTAAGGTTCTTGGTAGAAAAACCAATTAAGACTCATAATGTATTTATTTTAATAGTTTTTACATATTTATCAAAAAAAAATATTTACTCTTTGCTTCTTCAAGGTAAAAGAATTTGCAATATAGAAACTAATTTTTTATAATCAGGTTGATAATTAGAAATTGAACTTTTCTCTTATTAATTCTTTTAGATGCTGGTTGGTCAACTTTGAAAGGAACTTTGATTTAATAAATTTCATCGTAGAGTACAATGCTTCAACATCATATGTAGCTCCAAAAATCGACAGTAAAAGATAGGTTGATTTTTTTAAAAAAATTTGTTCTTAGTTTTAGGCACACATTTCCGAAATTCATAGATTAATATAATAGATTTTGCCGATTTATGGAACATTTGGAGACGTTGATCTTCTTGTATTCTCCTGCTGTCATTTCAAAAAGTAAACATTTATTCATTGTAAAACCATTGTTAATAACATCGATTTCAAACGGATTTAATAAAATTGGAATTTCTCGTTTTAATGGTACTAAATCTTCAAATTGTTCGTCAAAATCATTTACAGGTCTTTTTGTTAAATTTTATTTTATAGTTAGTAATGACTGCAGGAGGAATTTCAGATTCTAAAATAATTTTTTAAAAGTGGAAAGTGATTGAATGCCTGTTCTATTACATCGTTTTGAAATAGTTGTAGTTTTCTTTAAAAACTAAAAATGCTCTGATTAATTTTGAAATATTCTTGTCCTTACCTTACAATAATAAATTCATTTTTTAAAAATATTCCATTATATCGGTTAAAAACATCAAGTCATAGATCCAGCCTATCTTTTAATTGCCAATATAAATACCTTTTTTTCATCTACAAAGGCAATAATAGGTTCCAACAAAACTACAAATCTGTTCTATGCATAGTACGCTGATAACCACCTCACTATGCTGTATAACGATATAAATCATTTATTTGTTCATTTAAATTAAGTTCGTCAATGAAATTCTGAAACTGATGGTGGATTTTTGCGTTGGTTTGAATAAAATTTACACTTTTAATGATCGGTGTAAACACTTGATGAAAATTAAAGTTTTTGGCAATAAGATGTTTCCGATGCACAATACAATGGATAGTGAATAAAATCCGAAATGCTTTCCATCTGTTTTAAAAGACCAATTAGTTTTACATTTTTGCTCACTATCGCTGCTGCTCCATCAGTGGCTTACTAGCTTACTTTTGGGAACATTTTTAAAGACTTCATCAAAAGCTACCTTTAAATCTACGCACCATGATTAGTATTTTTATTGCAATTAAACCTAATAAATCTTCTCGCGTTACTCCATCTTCAAATACTAATCGATTCAAAACTACTATTTGAGGTTAACAGTAATATCGAGTGATTCATCAAGCGCTAAACTAAATGCTACACGGTTATTTATATCTTCATACAATTGAGATAAATATACTGTTATTTCTGAGAGATTCGGCGTGCAACTGTATACCGTATAACTGGAATGTTACTTATTAATTTTAAAAGAATGGTATTATTGGGATTCAATATTTTAACTGTATCAATATATTGTTTGATGAAAATCCCTGAAGAGAAAGAGTATACGGTCGTTTTGTCCGCCCGATGTTCAACGCTATTTTAAAACTGACTTCTGTCACGGTTTTATTATTTTAAGTAAATGAAATTGACATGATTATTAATTGAAGATTTTAAAGATTCTAACTTTTTAATTCGTAACTCGGATTTTGTCGGATATTGAGATGCAAATTAGGGGAGTAGTTTTTCATAATGACGTTTTAAATTCCCGACCATAAAATTGTTGATTGTTGAATCACAAATTAGGAAGACACTTTTACTATTTTTCTCTGGATCTCTTCTTCTTCCCATTCTTCTTTAAAATTTCTTTTTTGTCGGTATACTTCCGCTTTTATTTATTTTCAAGGGTCATTTTGGTAAATATGTTACAATAGTAAATTAATAAAATTAAGTAATATCAAAAAATAATTTAGATTTTAAATTATTACAGTTTTTATTTGAAATGATAACTATAAAGGCAAACGATACAAAAATGTCCATTAAACGTGGAGAAAAGCACGACAAAAAGAGTAACCATCGTCTTCTTTATGTTTATCTAACTACTATCCATAGTTAATTAAGGAGTAACCTATATTTGAATAAAATAGTCTTAATTTTAAAGTATTTAAATTTTTATTACAAGTTTAACATTGAATTTTAATGCTATTATACCACTGCTATATAACGAGAAATGTCTACGTTTTTTAAACAGGTATCCAAAATCTTGATGATTTGCGATATAGATCTGTTTAACAAAGAATGAAGTTGAGCATCCATTCAGTTTCATTCTGAGTTCGTTTAAAACAATATCTGAGAGAAAGGAGTGTGGGATATATTGATATGGCCGGAAATAAAATATATTTGGACATCACCCATTACTTTAAAAACTCCAGTACGTTCTATAAACGTCGATGCGGTAAAACGGTCGTATGTTCGTAAGCTTTGTTTTGCAGTAGTGTTGGACATACTGAAATCCAAGTTTTAAATTTTCGTGAATCCCCCAATTGATGGTTGTTTAAACAGCGTTTTTTAAAAAATAAACCACGTAAAAACAAGTTTGTGCTTTTTTTTTTTTTTTTTTTTTTGATTTTTTTTTAAACTGCATTAATTCAAAATCGGGAAAAATAAATCTTGCAACAAAAAAAAATATTATATTTTATTATTTAATTCAATTATTATGTTATGCGTCATAAACATAGACAAGTTTTTAAATAAATACTGAGAAAATTTACTATCACCTTACAGAACAAATCGATTTTAAAAATTAATGAGTAGGTACTTACGCTATAAGTAAATTATTATCAGACGATTAGGAAGTGAGAAACTCGATCGAAAGTAAGTCGTCGTTAGTTAGCGACAGTTACAAAGGAGTGAAGTAAGTTATGGAGACAGTAACGACCAATGCCAACTATTCAAGATAGTAATGACCAGCGATATCTATTTCAGAGTAACGAGAATTCGACTTGCTGGTTGAGTTTAATTCGGGTTTGGAGAAGAGGAGAGACGAGCGAGGTAATTGATAAAAGAACCAAAAGGATTACTCTTAACTACAAATATTAATTTGCGTTAAAACTTTAAATTTGTGTTTTGTGATGTGTGCCATTTAATAAAGTAATTAATTTCACTAACACATTTTGGACTATCGACTGCGTAGCTTTGCTAATATATATATATATATATATATATATTTCTTTTTCTGTTCAGCTCCAATTTTCGTTCCGACGAAAATAACGATTTCTTACAGTTTTTGTTCTGTTCCTGTTCGAATGATTTAAATACACTAACGACTGGAATCCCTATTCGGCCTTTACAAGGTCTGAATAAGTGTATCAGTGTTAGAACAACTATAATTTTACGAAGTTTGAGCCGGGTCGAATCAAAGAATACCGAACGATTGAATGAATAATTTTCTATGGCGGCATGTATTTATACGATACAAGAAATTTAAAATATAACAAACATTTTTCATTCATTAGTTGAGCTGTAATAAGCTTCTTGAAGAGTCTCTTGCGGCTTGCGAACAACCGTTGTTGTATACCTTTTACAATTGAATAGAAGCATTTTTATAAATAAAAAAATTATCAGTGATAATTTCATTTTAAAAAAGCACATTTTGTTTAAAATAAACCCAAAAAATGATAATTTGTCATTGTGTTTACTCGATCCAACCTCGTGTGTTTCTTCGATAAATGATAATTCCAACCAGTGTGTTTACTCGAGGTCGTGTTTTATACCTCATTACGCTACAAATATACAAATGAAAATAAAAAAAAAAAAATGCTCTTATAGCTTGCTTATGTTAAACAACAATTAGGTGTTTAGAGAAATGCAGTAAATCGTATTATGAAAAGAAAGATACACAATGTAAAATAAGTTTCTTTATGTCCATAACCTCTCCGTTTAGAAACAAAGGTAAGTGTCTTTAGTTTCCCCTAGTGTAGACATCGACAGATTCATCCACCTAGGTTATCTTTCTTCGTAAAACATACCACACTTACTGTACCAGTATCTGCTATTTACTGTGGTGTTTTATGAAACGATAAACCGCGATTCTTGAGTCTAACAACCATGCATGGCATTCCATTTTGTGGATATTTCCGCTAAGTAAATTTTTTAATAATTAAAAAAAATAAATAAATAAATAAAACGAAAAGGGGGAGATATTTAAGCGATAAGACAACAAGGTTTATACAACTGTTTGCTTATGATTTCTAGTTTCAGTTCATTCCTAAAATGAAATTAAAATTAAGTTTTCCCCCGAAAAAGTAAGGAGTCGGTTGCTTGATCTAAATAACGTTAATGTTTCAGGTGTTATACCTGATAACCGTGGCAGTGATTACAGCGGTAGGGGAGCGTTAATCGCCGCCATACTTAACTGGTATAACCTAAAACACAAATGACAAAGCGAGGTGGAAAAAGAGAAAAGACAATGTATTCATTTAGTACTAAGAAAAGAACCGCAACACATTTCGAATCAGTATTACAAATACGTGTGGCAGATCAAGCCCACTGCGTAAAATAAAAATGGATTTTTTTCTTACTGCACCATCATAATTCAAGATATATAATAAGCAATTACCTTTCTTCTTTTTTCTCTTTTGATATTGCTGTCACACAGGGAGATTGGCAAATGGCCAATGCAGCCGATCCGAATGGCCTGGTCTCTGGACACGCCTACACTGTTACAGCAGTGGCCAAGGTAAAAAAAAAAGTCGTTGTTACATTTTTTTTTTTTTTTTTACTTTTTCATCTTCACCATCACTTATATTCTAATGCATCATATGAAAACAGCGTTAAAAATTTAACGGAAGAGTAATTACGTTTATATTATTTGAAAATAGTGACGTTGAAAAATGGGATTAGTCCCCCCCTTCTTCGGAGAAAAATTCTTTTTTTTTTCCTTCTCCAGAATTTTAGAGGTTTATTAATTATGTATGAGTTCTTATAACGTTTCGAGACTGAAAAAAAAAGCATTCCTATAATTTGTTTTGTTGGAAAACGGTTTGATGTATAAAAATAATGTATGAAATAACATGTAATTAGATTACGTAGAATAATTCTTTAATACGACCTACTTGTCGACTGACCTTCCAAGGTGTCATTAATTCAAAATGAATGAGCGCCAGTAGGTTAGTTACTCAATAATCTATTAGCCTTCATTTTCGGAAAGAATTAATTTTATCCAATTAAAGCGAAGTATGAAACGTATGAAGCTCTTAGTTTCTTCAACGCCCACTAGAGGGATTTTTGGAGGATTAATCCAGTATTTGCGTGTGAAAACGTTTAATATCATCCTATCAGGCAACCCGCATAAAAGAAGGAAAGAAACGCATAAAATATAATTAGTTCTGACAGAAATTCTAAAACAGTCTAATTACTGGTTATCTAAATTTCTTTAGTAGAATGTTCAATATTTTTTGTTTTAACAATTCACGATTCTATGTTATATAAAAATAAAACTTTAAAGCTCGATCAACAATTGTATACGCGAAATATGTTCATAAAACATAAAAAGAATCTTCGACTTTTGTAGAATTCAGAACAAACACGTGCACACACACAAAATGTCACCATTTTCATCAAACGATATTTGAGATTTTAATCTACAAATTCTAATTAGGCTTAATACCAAATGAATTGTAGCTACTTTTTTTGAATTTTAGAATTTTATAAACACGCGTTTTTTTGTTAGAAAATATAATTACAAGTATTATAAAAAAATTCATAATTATATTTTTCTGAGAATTTAACACACAGGAATATAATACGTTTTTTTCCATTAAATTGTAAACAATTTCATTAACGTTATACACGTTATATAAAAATTTAATTTCACAAATAAGTATATAATTAATATTTAATTGACAGGAGCTAACGATTTGTGATAAATCATACTATAATAGCAAATCAACTTATAGCCTTAATATGCCCTTGAAATCTCGTTTCTCCAACTAAAGTAACAAATGATTTTTTTACATTGTTCCTTAAATTATTTTAAGTTGATAATTCTCAAAACTGTAAGACGATTTTTCTATTTCCAGGTCCCCATGAAAGAGGGAAACAAAGTTAATTTAGTGCGAATTCGAAATCCTTGGGGTAATGATGTCGAATGGAACGGATCCTGGAATGACAAGTAAGATTCCAACTCACCTGTTTTTTGAAATGATACTTAGAATCTTATTTAAAAGCTAGTTTCGAATTCTTTTTATTTTGTTAATTAAATCAATTATTATTATCATATTAATATGCACTACCTTTGCGCATATTTTTTTAATATTCTCATTCTTTTAAATGATCACCATTTAGTTTTTAGCATTTAGTATACTGTGTATGCTGGTAATATGCATATTATTATTACCTCATTTGATATTGAAACCTACGAGGCTTTACATATTTTTTTTTTTTTTTTGCATCACCATAGGTTTCATTTCCGCATAATCAAATAGTGATAATAACGAAATGGATTTAAAATAAAATTTGACTTTTGATATTCTTATGCATCGTAAATTATGATCTAAGAATTTAGAATTTGAAAATAAAATTCTCATCCTTTAATTCTAAAGCTTATCCCCATTGGATAATGGATCGGGAAATATACGAGCCATTAAAGTTAAAAATAGTACATCTTAACTCCAGGCTAAAATGTTGGCTCAGTCTCCAATACCACCTTCTTATGTTTAGGTAAATAAATCCCCTATTACTTCCTAAATAGACGTAAATATTAAAGATTATTTGTCCTCTAACAGTTATGGCATCTCACTCGATGCAATTTGTCTGTCTTCTTCGATATCTGAAATTTCAAACTCAACCGCATCTACTCTGTCACGCATTCTACCTTCTTCTGGCATAATATTCATCCTTAAAAATACTAATTCTTCGCTGTCCATTTCATTTTCCTGTTACACAGAATAAATGTTAATAAATGGAATTCCGATGCGGCCCGATATGATCCGTCCATTTCCGATGCGGCCCACTTTTAGCCTCCACTTCCACAAAGTGACCCTCTCAGACAAAACAATTACCTGCCTTACTCTAGAGTACACGTATCTTTGGTTGGAAACTTCTGATTTAACCAAATACTTCGCGTTCTTTTTGCCAGTGACTCGCGCTGGAGCGAAGTGGACCTGCACACGAAGCACGAGCTGGAGTGGCGTCGGAGGGACGATGGTGAGTTTTGGATGGAGTACAAAGATTTTTGCCGCGAGTTCGAGGAGGTCACCATCTGCACCCTGGGACCAGACTTCGACGGAGATGGAGTGGCCGAAGAAGCTGGCATGGTACGTTCCGTCTCAAAATTTACAATGAACTTTATTTGACCTAACAATACGACCCCCTCCCGTGCGCAGCGTTATATATATATATATATATATATATATATATATATATATATATATATATATATGGGAAGGATCTAAGGTCTGCCGATCTACCATCTCAGACGACAGCCTGTTAATGTTCCCAGAGCGCCGCCTAGCGCTTCGAGAGAGATTCGGAAGAGTTAGAAGATATGCTGAAGATATGCTATTAGAAGAGAGAGGGATCTAGACGCTGAACAAGAATTTTCGGGGAAATTGTGCTGGATGTTATATCTATGATTACGCGAGTTTAATTCATTTGTTTTATGTTTTAATGTTCTGTCCTACATTAGAAAATAAACTGTGTGTGTAATAAGTAATTGTTACTTTGAATCTTTACACACACCATATATATATATATATACACACACACACATACATACATATATATAAAGAGAGATAGAGGAACTTGCACATTGAAAATAGCTCATCAAGAAGGAAGCGAACAACAATCGCGAAACTTTGCAAAGTAAATGAATGATGTCCGATATGAAAATGACTTAAGTTTGGTGGCATTGAGCATTACCCCACACCCTGCAGTGGTGCGGTAATCAAGAAGTGGGTGCAAACATAAACCAGCGCGTAGTGAAAGATATTCATATACGTAACCATCACGTTCCGATTCTTGGAGGGCTTAAGTAAGCAAAAAATACCATGTAGAGGTGTGAGAAGACTTTTCGCTCAGTTAAGCGAGTTTGAGAGGGGCCTGATCCCCGGCTTGATAACCGCAGGCTGATTAATGCACCGCGTTGCTCGTCAGGTTGATCGTTAGGAGTGTGTTGTTAGAATATGTTAGAAGCAGTGGACACAAGAAGGATGATACCCACGTGCTGAAATCCGGATCTGGAGCGACTAAGAAGACGAAGAGGTGAGAAGATTGAACGATCTTGTGGCAAATGCTCATGTATCCCAGAATGACACATTCCACGATACAATGAGATGTTGATTTACTATTTGTTCCACAAGCCATTTCTAAACGCCTTATGGAAGTGAATCTGCAATACAAGCGCCCTTTTCATGTACTTTCTGGACCACCGAAATATTGGCGACTTCGTCTACATTCGTGGGACCAACCGACACGGCGTTATGCTACCGTGTCACTCTGTGCATGACTTTGGATTAGCTATTCCAAATCTGTGGGCTCGTTTGCCTCTGGACGACATCCGACGTTTAATCAACTCAATGCTGAACCATTTTGCATCATGTGCTTGCATTACAGCAGGAGGTGGTCCGACGTGATATTGAAATTATTCTCTATTTCTTCAATTTTACACACTGTATTTGTTGAATTGTCTGGATTCATACATACATTTGATTTTGAGATCATATGAATCTTTCATTATGAGTATCAAATTTCATTTAAATCCGAAGCTCCCTTCTTATTTCACTATTTTCAATGTTCTGAGTGTATATATAATTTTTTTTTTATTTTATGTATACACACACACACAGAGAGAGAGAGAGAGAGTACTACAATTTAAATATAACAGTATATATTAATATCTAAAAATATCAAAAAGCATAGTGAATAATAGCTCGTGGAATAGTAATATTCTTAATAATAATTAGATGATGATTACTTTATGATACGAAATAGACTATAAACATAGGGAAATCAAAATCAAAATAATTTCTTAAAAATTAGTATCAACAATGAAGGTAAAGAATAAAGCAAGGGTATAAATTATTAAATTAGATGTCTCAGGCTTTGCCCTGAGAAATAGATTGAATTTGTTTTATAAGACGTATACATACATTATATATATATATATATATATATATATATATATATATATATATATATGAGAGAGAGAGAGAGAAAGAGAGTAATATAAGTTTAAAATTATTTAAAAGAATACTACCACATTCTTATCTTATAAAAAACTGCAAATGGCTTAAAACTTAGAAAATTTTTCGCCTTAAGAGAAAATATCGTGAAAATTACTGTTATAAATTCTCAAAACTTAAGAAGATTACTGATAAGTTTTATGAAAAAATATAGAAACAAATTTAAAATATAAATGATAATTAAACAATTTTTGAAGAAAACAATTCAATTCAAAACAAAAACAGATTTCATCATCTACATAATATAAATAGAACTAAAAATAATTATCGCATTATAAAAATACAATGAATTTTAGATTAAATATATATCAATATAAAATGAAGAAAGAAATAGTTATGAAATATTAGAAATTTAATTATTATAGCAAATTATTAGAAAGTTTTTTACATAATTCTGTAATTTTTTTTTCTGTCTTAATCAAATGTGTTTTAAAAAATTAACAAGAAACTCCGCATCAATGCGATATTGGTGAATTTTTTCAAAATTTTCCTTTACATCTAGTCGAATCTCTCTTTGTCTCTCCCACAGACACCACATTATATAAACGTGTGTGTGTTTCATTTTCTCTAATATTAAATCAATAATGAAATTAAAAATTGTCATTCATTATTTAGTTAAATATATTACAAAATAATAAGAAATGTAGATTCCTTTTTCGAAAAATTTTCGTGATTCATATAGGCAGTCAAATTAAAATATTTAATCAAATTTACTAGCTGAAATGTATTCATTGAAAAAAAAAAAAAAATTCTAGATTGTGACTAAAAGGCTTACCACAGAATATATTCAATTCTTCTGTAAATTTATTTCAATGGGACCATTTTGTTTCAATGGAAAGAATAATAAAAGATATCAAATTTCAATGTCAATTCATTTCAATATCAAAACCGCTTAGGCTAAATCAAGTAAAGAAAACAAGGCAAATTCAAAAGAAGATGTTTGAAGGCTTGGAAATTAAAAATGTTTTTAACTTCGGAAAATAAAATTTTCGGAAATTAAAATGATTGTTTTAAAACTCTGAATATAACTTTACCTTATTTTCAATCATTTCATGGCTTTTTAATAACACATATATTAAAATAATAATATGTCAGTCAACTATTAATAAAAACTCTTTATTTTTATGTGTGAATTTTATTTCAATCCAATAAGAATTTTAAGAAACATTTTTTTTCCATTGTTGTAAATATGTTTCTTAAAAATAGATCATTACCGGTAAACGCAGGCTTTACAACTTCTTGTTGATATTATAAACATTAAGGGATCAGAAATGTTTCCAAAAAGGCTTATCATTATCATCGCTCACAAGATATTCACAAATTCGAAAAAATTCGTTCGCCGTGATTCGTTTATGAGAATCAATATTCCGTTTGGAGACATCAGCTATATATGTTAGTAAATGTTAATATGTCAGTCAACACAATCCGATATTCGTATCAGCAGCAGATACATGAGTGGTCGCCTCGTATTTGTGAGATACACGATTGGCTTTTCACTATTTCTTGTATTGAATTTCGGGATTAAAATCAACACTAGGGTTACTGGTGACGAAACGCGTAATTTTGAATCTCGGTCAAGTGACTTTGATGACACCTGAGCTAACATATTCTTCTCCAAACCTCCACACCATGCCAACGTAAGGTCTTGGTGCCAGTGCAAATTTAGCGTGCATCAGTCGTGCTACACGGTGATTCTTTAGGAGCATCAGGAATCGAAACTGTGCCCTGACTGAAAGAGCGCCGGCCGCAGAGCTCACTACCATGATCACTAATCTACCGCGGCCACTGACACAGCGCTGATAACACTCCTCTCGCAACTGGCCTAAGAACTAAAAGAGAAGAGAGCTTGATCCTCGCAGATGTGGGTTGTCCGTCGTGAAATTTTTTTTAAAAAAATTATTTGGAACATCTGACGCTATTATTGGAGTGTTAATTGACGTTATTTATTTATTTTATTTTATTTCATTTTTACAGGTGAAAGCTATAAGAGGCAAATGGGAAGTTCCGAAAACAAGTGGAGGCTCCAGAAACAATTTAGAACTGTTTGCCAGAAATCCTCAGTATTTACTCTCTGTGTACGAACATGGTACGCTGGTTTTACTCTAATCTGTAGTTTCAATCGCTGATATTATTTTTTATGAACATCTAATCGCGTAATTAGTCATTTTCTACATTTACAAATAGAATTATCTTTAAAGCAACAAATATCAAACAGCAACACCTTAAATCAGAAATATACACCTAAATATACTAAATCCCGTTCCTCTCTCAGGACAAGTTCCTGGACGACACATAATGGGTTCGGCCACGTATTTCTCTTCAACTAACCTTTTAGGCTTTTGCGATGGTGTTATTTGATTTGAGAACTTCTGCTTGTGAATGAACTGTGTCTTACGTAAATTGGAATAGATATATTGAAGTGCAAGGAATAAGATAGATCGAATAACATTTATAAGCTGTGAAGAATTTCAAGTTAGGGTAGTAGAGAGAAAGATATTGGAAGGTGTGAACAACGAGATTATAGACGTGTCTTTTTGCTGAGAAGAAAGAGATTAAAGCACTCGCGCGCGACTCTTGGCTTAGTGCCAAGGGATTATAACTAGATTTAGTTCATTCCTGACTCGGACTTACCTTTAATAGTGGTCAGGTAAGTAAAACTTTTAGATACTCTTTTGTTGTGTGGATTTCTACTCCCTATGCGTAATAATAGAGTTCTGTATCGCTGTAAGATTATAATAAAAATTAATTTGATTTACTGTACTTTCCTCTGTGAACTTTATTAAGCTGCAATGACTCAAATATGCGATAGCAGTGAAGAAGGGGCATTACATACCAAACGCTGAAGATAAACGAGGCCATTTTAACTCATAGTCGATAGACGAAGGGGAATACGAGACGCACAATAAACAAATTTTACTTGGAATTTTAAGTTTTATTTTTACTTTCATAATGCAATGCATGTTACACAGCGTATAAAAACATATAAAGAAATATAAAAATCCTTTTTTGTAAAGAAGATCCTAGCTCTTTTTACCTTTATTTATGAATTTGTCGGTCTTTTTTAAAACAAGAAATGTTGACTCTATTGATTTTTTTCGATTGACTAAAGCGAATAACCTAACCTAACCTAATTTGCGAAGTAAACACATTCAAATGCGCATTTTGGCATATTATATAAATACATTAATAATCATAAATATTATATCATGCGTAAATATATACATCTGGGATCTATTTGCTACTTAAGAAGTACATTACACAACTTCAGCGAATAATCTAGTTTAATTAAGGTGAATATTCAAAAGACAGAACAATATGAAATGAAAGAATATTAATCCCTTTCTCATCTTGCAAATGCAGGACGTTCAATACCGTCTCAAACGGGGTCATGCATTCCCCTTTTCGTTTTGCTGACAGCCGATCTGTCTCTTTCCTCCTTATATAAAAACAGATTAAGTGAACAGCGAGCCTTCTTTTTCTAATTCTGCCTCTCCCACGTCTCCTTGTGTTGTTTTCGCTCTACGGGTTAATTTCGAACATCTGCTCTTCTGGGTTAATACCCTTTGGATGGTAGTCATCTCTGTAACAATGCTCGGGATAAGGGATGGCAAAAGCAGTCATCACTACCACATAAATATACTTAAAAATATTATAAAATTATTACACATACATATTCCCTTCCTTTTCCCATTCAGATCTTCTCTGTTAAGTCTTTTCGAATGGGTTCACGTAATAAATTAATTTACAATAAAGCTTATAAGAGATAAGGAAGAAATCAAGCAAGAAAAATGCGAAATAAAATTTAGAAACCCAAAGCGTTATGTCGAATCGGCGTTAATCAAAGAAGAGTTAAACGAGTTCTTTTCTGCACTAAGAAATCTGATTAATTGTAAATAATACGCCAGAAAGGCTTAATGCCTGTTCATAATTACGTTAATTCAACCTCATTAGAACATAACTTTCAGAAAATATTTTTCCGGAAGTAAAGATTGTACATCCTTGAGTAGCTAAATATTTCTGAATCAATTATTTTGTTGTACAAATGGCGAAATTCTTTCAGACGTTCAAAACGTCAACGAATTTATTCATTTTTTGTTTATTTAATCGTTTGAGTGAATATTACAAAAGCGGTGTTTCCTTACATTTGTAATAAAAACTACAGGATATTCTTAATATTAATTGTTATGTAGAAATTGTAACGAGACAGAGATAATTTATACATTATTTACCGGTAACTCGGCTGCAGTTACTTGTACGAGAGGATACTTTAAAGTTCTGGTTATTACTAAGAAATAACCAAGATACCTGGATAAAATTTATTCTGTATATTACTGGATTCTTATGTACATAATGTTGTAAATTACAATTATTCATGTCGATTTGTTTGGTTTTAGGAGGCCGTAGATTGAAGTAACTCGCAGTACAGAGAAGATAGAGTTCAATCTGCTGAGTTCTACGATGATGGCTTCATATGGTCAAGAAGCCATGGGACAAATGTTTAACTCTGGAGAGAGTGATACTACGAAAACTTTACGATAATACCCAGAATAATAATTAAAATTTTATAATACTACAGGTCGCTTCAATTTATGTCTTTCTGAAATTAAACAAATCGTCATCAATAGTTGTAATTTATAATAATGTGTACATAAGGATCAATTAATGTGCAGAATAAATTTTATCCAAATATCTCAGTGATAATTAAGACTTTACGATACCCCTACTCAGATGCGTGTAATGCAAAAATCACAGCATTGCTTTTTAAAAGTCAAACAGCCTATTCTAAAAAGAAAGTAGTTGTTTATAACCATGAAATATTTAAAATACCTTTCTTTTCAGAAATCAAGAGGGATCAAAGAAAAGATTCCGTGGGAAGTATCGGATCCCGTTACTGCTGCGCTGTCATTGCATTAATGCAAGTGCGCAGGCGCTGTATGAAGCACCCAGGACGGAAGATGATGCAGGTCGGATTTGTCGTCTATAGGGTATGAAGATAATTTCATTGCTTGATCTACGGATTATGCATGAAAATATAGTTGTCAAATACAGCATGAATTGAGGTTAAATCACTTTACTTCAATACTTCGATATGCCTCGATATGAGGTACTTCATATCGAGGCATATCATAAGGTACTTCATATTGTATTTAAGCTAGATGAAGAGCATTATCAAACGAATTGTAACAGATCAAGACTATCCACATCTATTATCTTCAAAACTACAGAAATAGATAATTGAAGATATAATTACTAGTCCTTTTTTACCATTGGAATGATCACCGAGTTTAAACTGTGCGAAGTTTCGCCTCTAAACTTAATATTACCAATCTTCTGGAGACAAGGAGAAGCTATGTCTTAGGTTTGAATCGAGGTCAAAAACTCTACCCAAACTTCGAACATTGAAAAATTATTTAAAATCAATCAGTACCATTACCTAATACTTTAATACGCAGTGAATAAGATATTTTGCTAAGACATACAAAATACACTCAAGCTCATAAATTAAAGATATTCCAGAACCACCCAGAAATCGTACACTATTGCGAGAGTTTCTCCTGGAAGGTCATAATACATATCTTCAAGACTAACATGATTGTGTTTTAGGTTACAGTAAGCCCTCCGAAGGTGCTGACAGTACGACAGAATTTAGAGAGAAACAGAGAAGTGAATTAAACGAATAATCGCGGTGAAGAAGTGTATTTATCACTTGGCCTGCGATATCAGCAATATGTAGGCCATAACCGAGTGCCATAACCTTAACCGTAATCTGAGCCGTGACTCAGAGGACATGTTGGAACGAATTTTTACGAATCATTTGCCGTTTATTATATGGGTGTACGTAGATAGAAGTATCTGAGGAACGCGGAATCACTCAGTGTCATGTCTAGGTTCTGAAAGTAACTCGAAGTGAATGGGAATGTAAGTAGACATTTCAGCACATGTAAGTAGAAGTTCAACACAACGCCGTAAAACGATTAGTATTTGTCAATTAGCGCTAAAAGGAACACACGCAGTACCGCATCAGACCTGTCACGATAACCGTCGGCAGCATTGGGTACCAAAGTTTCAAGGTATTCCGTGTACAGACGTTTGCGGCTGTGTGGTTTATACGCTCGCAGAGCTGTCGGATGCATACCACTAAGGTGATCAATTTTTTTGCAATGAAAAGGAGGATGGAAAAATTTAAGGAAAAGTAAGGGTTAAATAAATGAAACATTTTATTAATTCAAAATAAAAAAAAAAAACTAATTATGCTTACCTCCCTTTTAATTATTTGATTAAACGAGTATCTTTCCATGGAATGAATATTTTTTTTATCAATATATCTTTGTCTAACAAAATATTGGAAGTTTCGGAGCAAGAAATATCCTTCTTATTGAATTTTACGGTAAGTGCTACATTTAGAGTATCAACATTCAATCTTGATTTTTCACCAATCCAAAAATCATTACCAATTAAAAAAACTCTTTCAACTGCTGCATTAGTTCCAGGACAGTACAATGTAAATTCAACAAGAATAACTACATTTTCATATGGAATGTGATTATTTTTGAAATGGTTACATATTTCCTCCTAACTTTTATCAATTTCAACATATTAATTTTACCATTGCTCTAATTTGTCAGAATTTAAATATACATTTAGTCTTCTAATTTCTTCAAACAGACAAATGTCATCGATTTTAATAACAAGCATTTCTTTCGATAAAAACTCAACACATTTTTCAATATCTGCCCAATTTACTTGCGATCAAGTCAAAAAACACAATTGAAAACTTATTTAATGTAATATTTGTTTTAGACCATTCTCCGACATATTGGAAAGATGTTTGGCAAAAATTCTGCACTTCTGTGGTATTCTTTTCCATTATGATCGGATTTGATTCCTCTAAGTTTGACGATTTTCTTTTTATTACTAAAGGAATAAATTTTTCTTCAAATCGTGATTTATATTGACGGGCAAAATCGTTCAAAATAAAACTAACTTCTGTAGCTGAAATATGTTCACCTCCACTCTTTTAAAAAACTGTAACGCAAATTCAACATTTGCGTTACAGTTTGGCGCGGCATCTCTGAATAGAGAGTTTAACAGATTAGTTTTAAAATATCGAAAATGAGGACATGAAGGACTCCCTAATGGAGGACGATTGGTCACATTAATACCACTCACTAGTGGTGTACTCAGAGATACACATCGTCATTGTCCTGACAGAAGCAATTTTGTAGCTTAGAATTACACTTAGTAAAATGTAAATAATATGGTATATCAGTCTTATTTCTCCTATTTCAAACCATTCAAATATTGATATAATTTTGACAAGTTATAAAAAATGAAGGTCATTTAAGAAAAATAATTAAGATACCATGAAAATAAAATTTGCATTTTTGGGAGGGTACATTTTCTGAAGGGATGAACCCTCCCCCTCTCTTCGTCATCAATGACTTTTTAAAGACAGAAAAGACTTTTCTAACTTTTCCTCTGGAATTAGCTTAGTTGAAATCGTTTTTTCTTTTCCTGATGAAAAAAATCTAAACATGAAGTGAAAAAACATTCTTATGTTTAAAATTTAAAACATCTATAATAATATAATAAAAGAAAACTATCCTGAAATACTTAAATTTTGAGAAAAAAATCTTGGGAGATGCATATATCTCTTTGCACCCTCATGGGTACGCCACTGCCACTCACAATAGTGCATCGCAAGATGACAGTTAAAAATATACTGCGGCATAGTTATAAATGCATAAGAAAATTTTTTATATATTAATATGAACATCATATATATGCTTTATTCGCTTTTTAATTCATACCTAATAAACATGTAAGAATTTTAGAATTGGCTCATAAATTTAAAAATAACAATATAAATTAGATTGAATATAAAAAAGACAATTAAATGGGAAAAAATTCAGTTTTGATTGTCTTTAGATGTGGAAATTGATTTTAAGATGGACATGAATATTTACAAGAGAATCAAAGACCTGCCTGTCCAAATGAGACCTTCCAGTTCGGAATTGCTTACCCTAATTGTTTAACGTTTCTTTAGCAATTCGGATCTTCTTCGAAGCGGACCCATTTCGTAGATTTGCAAGTATAGAAGATGTCTGTAAGCAGCTTTATTTCTCCTCAATTCATTATTCTTTTGATTCCAACCTAACTCGCCTTGATACGGTGTGTGAGTCAGACTTATTTGGAATTATTTTCTTTCGAATTGTTCTCATAGTTTGGCGAGAGCTTTTCTGTGGAGTGGGGTGACGTCGCACCTTCCTTCTTACTAACTATTCAGGGTTCGTCGTTTTACGCTTCCACTATCTCTCTTTGAGATGACTTTTTTCTCCCTCATCCCCCCTTCACTATCTACTAGTTTTTACTTAATTTTTTCCCAATGTTTTTCTCTTTCTCATGTTTCTCACCTTTTTAAGGTACTGGATCTCTAGAGAAGATATATTTCATATAGCGCTTTTCGGAGGATTTCTTTTTTTAGGATTAATGAAAACTACACATCTTTAAAGGCAGAGAGAGAGAGAGGAAAGACTGAGTAATTCGGAACAGCAAATATAGCAAGTTTCTGGCGGACCGCTGACTTTGGTGTTCTCACTCTTTTAAATAGTGTTACGTAATCTGTTACGATGGAACCTAATCTGTCAGTATTATCGTCCATACAAATCTCTAATAATATTTTAACTTCTTTTAAAATCTTTTCCTTTTACTTATTTTAATTACGAAATTTTTATAATTTATATGAACCTGTACATTGTTTTTTATATCGTGAAAATTACACAATAAAATAGACTTTGGTGTTGTATCCTTCGGTCACTGTCACACTCGTAGGGTTCAGTCGCCGTTTACCGTCACTATAGCTACCTCGTGAAGCAGCTGAATTCGAACGTAATAGGTTTATAGCATTTCATTCAAAAGTAATAAGTTAATGGAATATAATCTAAAATAATTGAAAGATTTCAATATAAATTAAATTTATAACTTAGTTGAATATATTCCAAAATTAATAGAATGATAAAATATAATGAACAAGTAATAGGATATAGGAACATATATCCTAAAAATAATAGGATATAGGACTCTATTACATCAGACTGAAGTTAATACTATGGAGTGAATGTGTGACAGCATTTTTAATGGCGCAAGAGTAAATATGGCCTAGCCGCACCAAACAAGGTAAAGTTGTGATCTAGATGTGTAAAAAAATTGTTTGACAAGAAGAAGGAAATAGAGAAGGGCTGCTAGGCTGTACCGGAACGAGTCACTCGTATTTACATGAGACAGTAAGCCCTATGGCAAAGAGAAAGATTACTAGGGTGCTTTGGAGTCATAATGTCCATATCTACCTAAAGAAAGCAAGTCCTCGAGGTCCCCTAACCCGGGGAACCAGTTTCCTGATATTATCCCCAGGGGCCAGATGTTTACGACATGCATGATCTACATTGGGTGTACTCTCTCTGAAGGCATGTGTTAATCTTGGTAGAAATAGATGTAGAAACTTTTTAGTACAGTGTAAAATAAATTCCCCGCAATTCTACTGCTTACCCTATCCCTGGGTTACGCAACTGATTTTATGAAAACAGAATCCCCGTCCGCTCTACCATAAAGAAAGAATTTCAGTTTGTTTTTCATAAAATAACCATAAGTGTTCTTTGTAGACGGAGGACCCAAAACGACGTCTGTCGGTGCAGGACTTCGTCACCAACGAAGAAGAAGGCAATTCTGGTCCCTACATCAATTACCGCGAAGTATTTGCGAGGTTCGAGCTCGCTCCGGGACACTACGTCATTATCCCTGCGACTTTTGAGCCACACCGTCAAGGTTCTTTCATGATACGAGTTTATACAGATTGTCCATTTGATCTCAGGTAAGATTTAAGTTTGAATCGAGAATATACATTAAACAGTTCGGAATTGGTGAAACCATCATTGACACTGCACTTTTATTTCCGTCGTAGCCCACTATGTTGATGCACGTTAAATTTGTCGAGGCTCAAAGTCCTCCCTTTGGTGTGGAATTTAAGTTAAGAGAGGGAGGTGTCAGCTCAGGTTTCATCCTTGTCACTTGATCGAGATTCAAAATTACAAGGTCTGTCGCTAATAGCCCTCATGTTGCTTCTAGTGCGAAGTTAAAAAAACAATCAATCAATATTCTTGTCGTTGTTAGTTGAGGTCATTACACATCCCCTTCCCAGGGAGGAAGGTATTTTTTTTTGAGCCGAGACTTCCTTATCGATATATTTTGAGAAGGTTATTCTTCCAGATATTTCAGCAATTGATACACATCGTCAGTTATATTAAGTATTTCCTTCGGCATATGCTCTGAAGTTTCACTATCGCGATTTAAGAGTGGGACATCTTTGCTAGACACACCGATACAAGTTTTGCGATGGTGGAGAGCATGAGAAAAAGTTGAAGTTTATAGCGCAAGAGCCGAATCTGGCTACGCTATGCCAAATAATGTATGTCCGTGATCGAGACGTTTGACAAAAAAAGGGGAGGGGGAGAGAAGGGGAGTAAAAATTGGTTGACAAGGGGAAGGATAGGTAGAGTATCCTCGGAGCGCTTCCCTCTTGCTTACCCAAATAGAGTAAACCCCATGGGAAAGAAAAAGATCACTAGGATACCTTGGAATCATGATTCCCGTAAAGAAGGTAAGCCTCCTAATGAGTTCATTGAAAATTGATTGATTGTTTCTCAACATCGCATTTAAAATCAGCAACACGTGGGCTATTGGCAACCGACCTCCTAATTTTAGATCTCGATCAAGTGACGAGGACGATACCCGAGTTGGCTCCTTCCTCTCTAAATTTCCTCACCATGCCACGGGAGGACTACAAGTCTCGTTTGATTTAATGTACATCAGCCCCATTACACGGCGGGTCTTTAATGACACCTGCATTCGAGCTCACCTCACGATGGAAAAAACGCGGCCGCGAGTTTGCGACCATGTCCCTTACGCTACCGTGGCTACTCACAGAGTAAGTCAAAAACGAGGCGTGGCTATGCTGCTCCAAAACAAGGTATTCTTGCGATCAGACGTTTAGAAATACGGAGGAAAAGATAAAAATTGGTTGACTAGAAAGAGGATCGAAAATAGAGAAGGATCGTTAGAGTATTCCGGAGGAGCCTCACCCATGGTTACCGCAGACAATAAATAATAAACATCCCAAGGGTATCTTGGGGTCACATGATTCCCGTACTACCCGAAGAAAGTAAACCCCTAAGGGATTTTATTTGATTTAAACAATTGGCTTCAACAGCCGACCACACATTTTGATTCCATTATTCATTTTCCTTCAATAAGTCCATTATTACTCCATTATCCTGTGAGATAGACTGAGGAGCTGTAGCTTTTTCTTTATAGCATTTCCTTCTATCTGTCGACAGATGACGACATGTTATAGACCCCTGGAAAGTTGAGAAGTAAATATATTGAATGGTGTATGACACATCTGATTTATCTCAGTTGATTGCGAGTTGTAAGCTTTTGTGTGTTTTTGGTTATTTCTCCAACAATGCGGTAGTAAAAGTGGAGTACCGAAAGTGAGTCATTGTGGAGATAAATGGTGCAGGAGTCAGATGTACCTACGTTACGCCAAACTAAGTGTAACTGTTGTCTAGACGTTTTTAAGAAATAGGAAAAAAGTTGAAAATTAAATGATAAGGAGGATCGAAAACAGAGAAGAGTCGCTGAGATATACCGGGGGTGTGTCACCCATGTTCACCGAAGACAAGAGAAAGAAAAGCATTACTAGGGCATCGCGGGGTCGTGATGTCCATACTTGCCTGAAGAAGGCAATATACTGAGTAGAGGGGAGGGGAGTATCGTAAGAAATACCTCTCTGACGCGGAATTTAGATTCTCTTTTTCTTCTAATTTCCTTAAAATTTAGTAGTAATTACAGGGTCAACTAAGGGTGAAAAATATTAGTTAGCCAAATGGTTAATGTGAAGACCCTGTCGGAACAATCCCTGACTTCCTCGGATCCAATTATGTATATTTGAAACAAATTCTTTCACAGTTCTTTTCCTTTTCTTTAAATGACTCAATTCAAAAACTGATGTATCAAATTCTTTATTTTGTGTTTGAATACGTGTATAAATTTTATGAGAGAATTATTTTTGAAGTTTTAATTTATTAGGAACAAAACTTAAAAAAGATATGAAAGAAATGGGGAAATTTATTTACTTACTGAAAAGTTTATTAATTTGTTCAAAAAAAAAAAAAAAAAAAAAAACATCGCGTATAATATAAATTCATATTAAATAACGCTCGTATTGAATTTTTAGGAAGATAAAACTATTTTAGTATTTAAAATCCTTTAGTTATTAACATTTTTAAGCTTTTCTTTTCACCTGTTAAAATTAAAACCAATGAGAAAAAATAATGCATTTTATAAATTTTTTTCCTCTGTCCACAGAGAACTAAGGTGACTAAAACTACAGTCATGAAGTTGGATCAAAAAAGCCTTATGGATCAAGATAAAACATTACAAGGTACAAATAAAATGCTAGAAAGCGGACAGTATTCTTTCTCTAGTTTTCTGTACTTGCTTATTCTGCTCAAATACAGATTTTAATGAGATGCGTTTTCAAAAGGAAAAATAAGCCCGTGCCTTTCTATGAAACTAAAGTCAGGGAGTCCTTTTATAAGAAAAAGAAAATAATATCCAAAAGACATCAAATGTCTATTCTGCATTCAAGAATTATCGAGATCCCTTAAGTATAGTACATCTGATTCGGTAATGCAATAAAATCCCAGAAAAATGTAATATATACATATATATATTGTGACTAAAAATTAATTTGATTGATTTGTTAATTGATACTGTTCTATGTATATTTATGTGAGACACATACTTCCAAAAAATCATTAAAGTTTTTTCAGAATCTGATTGAGTCATTTCCTTATTGTTCTCCTCCATACACATTATCATGTTAAATATAAAAATACAAAAAAGAAGTATATTACTTCGGGGCAATATGTATGTTATTTGACCTTGACTATTATGAGGAGAGGAGGGGATTAAAGTAACCAATCCATGGGTTCGAGGAAAACTTGTCAGTCTTTTACATGAAAAAAATATATATACATATTTTAAAATGCACAACAATAGTGAATTTAAATCAGTAAGATAAAAGGTAAAAAGATTGATAAGCTATGACTAGATTTGAAAAGGAATTTAAAGAAATGAATCAATTTTTGTCTATTCGAAACATAAATAAGATTAAAGAAGAGAGCTTCCTCTTTGAAAACTGATATGTTACACATAATGTAAAATCTATAAAAAATTTTTTTTTAAAAAAGATCAAAATTTTTTAAGTATATTTTTTGCTTCTCAAAATAGTATTTGAATTCATATGTCATTCCAAGCAATATTAAAATGACTACTATAGTCATTGACACAATTATAGTTAATTAAACTGAAGAAAGCAAATCGTTTTTAAATCTGTTAAGTAACAGTTTTATTGAAAATCATTGGAACCGTGTCATCATTAATTGTCTAGAAACTAGTGAACGACATTAAAAGTAAGTTTTTGTATCCGACTACGCCATTTGACGTTGAAAACTTTCAGAAAGCGGAGAGTTACGTATTTTTGCACAACAAGTCGCATCAATTTCCCCGAGACTCCAAGAGGTCAAATAATTTAGACATGGTTTAGCAGTTTGTAATCAAATTATATACGGAGAAAATTTCTTAAAGGATAACAGGCTTCCCTCCGGTAAGCCTTGAGATAATACAAGTTAATGGGGAAAACAGGCACCTGTGACAACTCGTTTCTCGAATTATATTTATTTTTTGTCACACTTGTCTTATTCAGAAGAGGGAACGCAAATGGGGGGAAAAAATGCATTTCTTGCACTTTTTTGTACCAGCTCACTTGTTACAATTCATATGCAAAACATCTAAATGAATGAAAGGACAAGTAGCATACCGAGGTGGAAGGAGGATGGATGCCTATGATCAGGGGAAGGGGAAGACTCAGTTTGACTCTCGAAGTTGATTTCAAGCCTCTAGGTTAGGGATGGCGAACCAATGGCACGCGTGCCATTGATAGCACGCGACACAATATTTTGGGCACGCCACCGATCACAAAGATCACTATGAAGCATATTACGAAAGAACGTAAGTGATCCAACACTATGTAGTGTTCGGGCCCGGGGCTTCGGACAGGAAGCGTGCTCGTTTGTTATTGTAGTTATATCGTGGACTATAATTGCTAATGAAGCATAGTTTGTTTACGCATAACATAATAGTCGATTTCGTTGACACAACTGTATTTTAAAGTTTATTTGTGTTATATTTACGATTTTTAACTGTTATTTAATAGGCTAATTCAGCAAAAAAAAAAAAAAAGTTCTAGATAGTAAATGTATCAGAGAATTTCACACTTGGTGGACTGAAAAATATGGCATTATTAGTAAAGGCGACAAAGTAGTGTGTGATTTAAGTTCTGGAACAGTGGTATGTAAAACATCATAAGTAAAACGACATTTTGAAACAAATCACAAATTCGTTAGTCAAAAAAGCGAACCAGAGCAGATGGAATTAATTGTAAGTACAATGAAAGACCGAAATAAACTGTCGACGCCTATAATTAAATATGTTGGCAAAAATTGTCATACGAGCGCAGCAAGTTACTCAGCTGCAAATATCATAGCTCGGCATAGTAAACCTTTTCAAGAGGGAAAGTTTTTAAAGGAAACCTGGTTAGCATGCGCGCCCTCACTTTTTGATGATTTCGATAATAAAGATAATTCAGCGCATCAAAGACACTCTCCTCTATCTAGAAACACAATAAAAGAAAGAATCTTAAAACTGGCCGGAAATGTAGCAGATCAACTAATAATTGACATTAACTCCGCTCCTTTTATATCGCTATGTCTTGATGAAAGCAATGACGTCACTAAATCTGCACGTTTAGTTGTATTTGCTCGATATTCTGTAGGAAACGTCATTATGGAAGAATTAATTGCGATAATATCGTTGCTAACAACTACAAAGGGCAGATATATTTGCACAGCTGTTAAGAATTCCCTTTATGAGAAAGAAATTGATTTGAAAAAAATTGTTTCAGTAACAACTGATGGTGTTCTAAGTATGGTGGACAATAAAAATGGTTTCATAAGTTTATTTCAAACAGACGTAGGACATTCGATTCTTGAATTTCCCTGCATCATTCATCAAAAATCCTTGTGTGCTAAGAGTGGTTTAACATCTCTTGATTATGTAATGGCAGTAGTCACAAAAATAGTCAATCTCATTTCGTCGCAGGCTTTAAAGAAGTGAGAGTTTGATGCTTTGTTAAATGAAGTCACCTTGGTGTACTCGTATAATGGGTTACTGATGTATAATAATGTTCGCTGGTTGAGCCCCGGGAACGTACTTCAAAGATTTGTTGATTACTTGGAAGAAATAAGACTGTTTCTGCAAAATGAGGGGTAAATTGAACGATACCCCCAGTTGTTGAATGTTGTGTGGTTTTCCAAATTGATGCTTTTACAGACATATGCCAACGTTTCAATGAATGGAACGTGAAGCACAAATAAAACAATTATCGTCATGATTTGGTAAATTGCATGTTTTCAGGAACGATATTATTACAAGAAACTACAAGTATTTTCCAAACTTGAAAAAAAATATCAATTATTTAGATATACATGAATAACCAGGTGAAGAAACAGTCACTGAAGAATTTATTTCTGTAACTGATTCTTCAATCAATGAATTTTCAGCGAAATTTTCTCAGTTCCAAGATTTATCTGAAACACTCGAGTTTATTATGTACCCTGATGTGACTTCATTTGATAAACTGAACTTGTTCCAGTTCGATTGGTTGGAAATTGAAGAATTTGAAATGCAGCTGATTGATTTCCAGTCTAGTTCAATATGGATTCAAAAATTTATTGAAACAGAAAGATTGGCAAGTAATATAAGTAAGAATGCGAAAAAAAATTTTTTGGGAACATGGAATTCGTTACCAGACACATTTAACTGTTTGAAGAAGTTGGCTTATGCTATTTTAACCGTATTTTCATCTACCTATGCCTGCGAGTCATTATTTTCAGAGATGAATAACATTAAAGAATAACTTAGAAACCGTTTGATAGATGATTCCAGTTAAGCATACATCCTGCTAAAAGTAACATCTTACAATCCTAATATAAGTTATTTGTCATCTAATCTGCAACAACAGAAGTCACACTAATTTGAATTACACGTGTAACTGAGTCATTACAAAATATATTTTTTGTAGTAAATAAAGAGTTTTGAGTTGACAGTATTTAATATTATTACTTTCCCTATAATTATGAAGTCACAATTATTTGACGGCACATCTGTGACCTCACTGAACATTTTTTTTTTGAAAAAATATCACGTTGATACATAAAGGTTCGCCACCCCTGCTCTAGGTAATTTTGAATGAGATAGGGAAAAAAAAAATCAAATGTTATTAGAAATGTTAGGCGGATAAGACGTCATCTTCAAACAGTAAAAGGTGAAAAGGACGAAGCGGTCTATAAAGAAATTTTTTTTAGAAATGTACTTCAAGAATCCGTCCTAAATATATTTGTCACTAAAAACATTCTCAACAGCGTGTTTCAGTTGCTTCTTGTGGGAGAAGCTTTCTTAGGTTGAAGTTCTTTGCTCAACTATGAGCCAAGTAAGATTTAACGGTTTTGGAATATTTTCCATTGTAAATGCACTAGCAAAAATATTAATTTTGATGAAACTATTAATTTTTTTTTTTTTTTTTCAGGAGTCAAAAGCTCACAAAAAAAGAGTATTAGATATTTTTTTTTATTGACAAAAAGTTGAAGACATTTTTAATACAACAAAAATTGTGGAATGATAAGCTTTTTAAAATATATGTTTGCTAAATGTAAGTTGTTTTTACTTTAGTTGTATTATTCTTTTTTTGTTTTCCAAATCATTTTAACTAAATTAAACTTAATAAATGAATATTTATCATACAATTAATTATATAATGACTTTAATTAAATTATTTTTAATTATACATTTGTGTTGATATTTTATAAGGATATCATTCCAATAAGGGGGTCTCAGGAAGAATTTCACCCTAATAGTTGTAAGTCCACCACTACCACAATGAAAGACATATAAAAAGTATAGAAAATAAAAAATACATATTTTGCAGATATTTAAAATTAAATCTAATGGATACTCAAGCTCTGATCAATTTACTGCACTAATACATTGCTTTAATCTTTTATGCATTTAACCCAGCCTTACATTGTTAGGCTTTAAAAATGTATAAGCATATTTTTCAATGAAAGAATGACCACACAAAATTTTTAATCTAGAAGTATTTATTCACAGAAGTTTTATAAAAATTCAGCACATTTCGGAGAATAATTTGCAAATTCAGTAAAGCATTACTTTTAAACTTCACATTCATTGATACATTTTAGATAGAACTAAACAGAAGAGGGAAAAAGGGGGAAAAATTAAAATCAATTTTTGAATTAAGCTCTAATTTTCCCTAAACTGAAATAAATACTAAAGCAACATTTGGCACATGTACCCGAATTACTTTGTCGAGAAAGCAACTGCAGATGAATCAAAAAATACATTTAGAGACCAGATTCAACACATAGTTTAGAAAAACAACAGAATAAATTCTAAAATTTAAAAACAATTCTTCAAGTCCAACAATGAATAAAAAACAGATTACATACATCCCAAATCACACATTTTTTTCTTGAGAAGAATAAAATCGTGTACCACAGAACTATCAGATAAAAACAAAATCCGAATAAATGGCATAGATCAATAAATACTTCTCTTTTTTAGTTTCATACCTTAAGTACTTACGAACAATATGAAAACACACACAGATTGGGCACAAAATATTACAGCCCCATAATTACAAGTCGATTTGGAAAAAAACAGTAATTACTAAAGTACAGAATTACATAAAATATATATATAATACCACACTGACTTAAATACACTAAAAATGCAGTATATAATCCTTATTTCCCACTCTGTACTTTTCCCCCTAGACACAAACACTAATTCTGCAAAAATTTACAATGTTGAGATCTGTGCAACAAAAAGACAAATTTGCTAACAAATGTAGTAGGGTATATTGCACTTAAATATTGCAGATTATTTTCAAATATCCATAATGTAAATAAACATAATTGCCGTTATATGTGCAAGGGGAGAAATTACAGATGAGTAGGAAAATGAAGAAACATGAAAGTGTTTGAATATCTATAATATACACATATATATTTATACATATACACAAAGAATATAAGTGAGATTAAATATCAAAATTTGAATGCATGCAACTAGTAAGAGATCTATATAAAGTTAATAGAAAAAGAATTTTACAAGTTTAACTGAAAAAAATAAAGATAGAGCTTTAAATAATAAAAAGGAGATGGAACAATGTTAATCATCAAAATACACCATATGAAGAAAACTGCTGAAGGAATTACAGGGGGGGGGGGAACATTTCTGCTGCTGCACATTAAAGAAAGGAGTTTTATTAAAAAAGTTGTAACTTTTTTTTTCTTCTTGTACTAAACATTTTTAAACAGCAAAGAACAGCACAATTATGTATGAAATATAAAAATGAATTACCTCAAATTAAACATTTAAGAATTTTTTTTCTGATATTGTATGAAAGTAAAAAGTCATATTTAACAAAACAAAAAGATATGAAGTAAGATTATAAAGTAGAATGGCTTACAAAAATATAAGAATAAATAAACTAAATTTTCTGAAAATTGATAATTCAATACATTGCGACAATTATATTTCATGTATAAAATAAATCAACAAACCAATAAATAAATTCAACACTCACTTAAATGCATACAATAATTCAAAAAGAGTTCATAATCTGGAAATTAGCTTTCAATTACGATGATGGAAGTTGTTCTTAAGAATTTTGATGTATTTACAATATATAAAAATAGCAATCGATTTACACTAAAAAACATAAGATACATTAAAATTATTTAATAAATCTGTGAAAGAGAGAAATAATATATTTCAAATTCTGAAGCACAGATTTAATCTCAATTCACTGACAATTTGGAGATTATTATTAAAGGTAGTTATTTGCGTAAATACAACAGAACCCCAACTATACAGATTTATTTGTATCATTGAGATAATTTTAATATAAAAAAAAAATTCTTCTAAAGGGTAAGGATTACAAAAAATTTACTTTGTAATGACTACAACATTTTATTTTTTTCACATATTGAAATAATGCTGCTTGAACACATCAGTCAGTTGTTTCACTGCCTTTCAATTGTTTCTGTGGTCATGCATTAGCTTAACAGTGAGTGAGATTAGCGTTAGGAATATGGGTATGCTGCGACAAAAAATTTGTAATTGACAAAATGGACATAAATTATCAAACAAGAATGGTCAAAAATAGAGATGGATTGCTCAGATATCCAAATGGCATATCACCTGCATTTTACCAAAGAAAAATAACACTAAGGTGCCTCTGAGTCATGATGCCCATATTTGCCACACGGGGGAGCTCCCAGACAGTGAGCAGCTATAGATGGTCCCTCCATTTTAGAATTGTGTGAAGACACACAGACCAGTATAACACAATCTTAATTAACCTTTTGACCAGAAGCACTATTTTTCCAAACAGATGCAAAAGTACTATAACCTGTTTCATACGCATTACATAAAAACTTGGCGTCATAAGATTTGGGGCCAGTGACTAGAAAACTTAACTAAAAAAGTTAAGTTTTCTGGGGCCACTTAAATATATCTCATGGATGCATTGCTTTAAAATTACATAACCACCTACAATTCTTCCAAACTATCTACAATTTTCATGACAAAAGTTATGCCCGTTTCACAAATGATTGGATCTAAAAAAAAAAGTTTTCCAGTGCTCACTGCTGCGAAATCCACTTGAATTACCTCTTCCAACTTTATGTTTCCATTTATTTTCATAGCTTTTCCCTATGAACTCCTTTCTTCATTCTCCAGGTTAGACATAATATTTAAAATCAAATATCTGTTTTTCCTAATGTCCAAAATTATTGATGTCTTCCCACTATGTATCCCAATTCACTACTTACTTACAGGTCACTTCATTGTCTGAATGTGTAATGATTTTCATTTGTCTGCCAATGATAAAGCAAAACATTTTTTTTACAGTGAGTGTTGATGAAGTTAATTAGCACAAGAACCAGATGTGGCATTGCTGTGCCAAACAAAGTTGTTACCTAAGTAATTTTTTTACAAAACTGAAAGTTTACCTCCTGACGTTTGGAAGGAGGTGGGTTCACAAAATGGGGAGTAAATAGAGAATTTCCAGGGTATCCTGGGGTGTATCATTCATGTTTACCAAAGATAATAAGACCCAAGGCAGAGAAAAAGATCACTAGGATACATCAGAGTTATGACATTTCCTTTTAGAATCCACATGATACTACACACATAGGAAGAAGCAATGTAGGAGCAACAAATCAGCACAATGTCTAAACCTATACTGACAGTGATAGACACAATGAGAGCAGCACTGGTGACAGAGCATATTTCAACTGAGCAAACGTGATCTCAGAGGGAATATTCAAGATGGCAATTCTGAAAATTCACAGGAATATTTTGAATCAGGATTTCTTCTTAGATCAAACTGGATAAGGAATTCAGAGTTCTACTGTATTTTAACATAATTCAATGATATAATTTTTTCTTGCCACAGAAGCTTTCTTTTTTTTCATTGTAATGCAAAGATAGAAATATCAGATTATGCTAGAAATATCAGATTATGCTATTACTTAATTCGTCTTTATTTTTTGGGGAAAAAAACAAGATTTCAACATAAGTTAAATTTAGGATTACTATTATTTCCAATTACAGTATGCATTCATAGTGGAATTGATAGATTAAGGACTTTTTTATTGCTTTAATAATTTTAATAAATGAAAATATTTAATCTTTATAATTAGAACAGAGAGATCGATGAGTAATAAACAAAATGTCATAAAAAATACACATATTACAAAAAAATTGAATATTTTTTTATGCAATCAAAACGAAATGTACTTGATTTTAAAATTAATTTGACATATCACTAAATCATAATAATCATTCCTTAAATTAGAATTTCTTTTAAATATTCCACAGAGATCATTTTATACAAAGTACATATTCAGCCACATCAGTAAAACAAAATTATAAAAAAATATTACCAGTAAAGATTCCACATATATTCAAAGATAACATTACAAAATTGATTTTCAAAACATGCTTAAAATTAGTGATAAAAGTAACACATTTTTTTTTTTTAAATTTTTCTTAATATCGAACCAAATACAAGAAGTAAAATAAAATACTCATTCCTTATTATTGATTTTTTAAATGCGATTATGAAACAATTCATCCAATATTCACTTTTTAAAAGAGTTACTTTGCAAGTAAAAAAATGAGAATAACTAGTCAACCATTTTCTTCTTTGGCACATAAATACAATTATTTCTAACAAATATATTGACAATATGAATAACTTAACCTTAAGCAAGTATAAAAAAACATTTTCAGGTATATTAAATTTTTTTTAAAAAAAGAACCGTATAGGTCTTGCTCAAACACATATTTTCACTTTACTTTCTCATCTGTTAACTAATTTAACCAATCAATGCAAAGATAAGTAAAGAGCATAAATATTATTAATATGTCAACAAGTAAGGTATAGTATATACAATAGTATTAGACAAAGAATGAACTATATATACAGATGTGCCTATCTGAAAACATATGTACAAAAAAAATCATAAATTGATATCACAGCAACAATGTCTCAAAAATACAAGAGAGAGGGCAGCTATAATTTTCTTAAAAATGCTAATGCAACAAATATAGGAAATGATAAAAAAAAAAAAATACTTAGAACGTAAGTATTTAAACCTCAAAAAACTCCTTTGAATATGATGAAGATGCCAATAATGTGCAAAACTCACAATCCATAATTTAATTTTAACTAAGGTACCTGAAGGTAATATGACCACTACAGATAAAACAGTCACCGAGTAGTTTCAGCATTAATTTCAAAGGTAAACAACAGATGACTGTACTATTTTGAAAATAAAGTTAAGAAGCCATCACAATGCATTGAGTAGGGTTGTTGAATAACCCTTCCACATAAGAGGTTATTTCTGTTTGCATGGCTTCCCAGGATGGTCATTGTTATTTTGATTTAGTAAGTTTACATTTGTTGAAGGTGGTTAAGGAAATAAAACAAAAAAATGTAGTACAATGGTAATTCTGTTAGGTTTTTAAATGCCCTTCAATAATATGTGATGCATTTTTTCTATTCATTTATTGGTTCATACATGAATTAAAGTGTTTTTGGAAACTTATAAAAACAGATAATATGGCCTACTGATGTCTGTAATACTTTTACAAGAAATACATAAATGAAATGAACATTTTCTTTGTTTCATATGCTTATATTTAAAATTTTATGAGATGTATTCTTCTCTCTCTTAATAACTATTTAATTGCCTGATCAACATGCCATCAAACAAACAGATTAGAACTGGAAACTGAGATTTCTTTTCTTATTTACATTCAATTAATTTAAAATAGATATAAAGTTCTACTTATATAACAATAAAATTGTGCCTTTTTTCCATTGCTTCTTTTGCTTAAATTGGTAGAAATGGATTTATTGAGAAAAATATGAAGTTGCCATATTACCTGCAAAAAGAAGTATTTTGCAAAATATTAAAATTCAAAAGTGGAAATCTAAATTTATATCTAAGATTTAAAAATTTAAAGAGAAAATATAATAAAAGCCATGCCTTTTGCATTGTTTCAATTTCATTACAGCCATTAATTGAAATAACAGTAGTCAAATTACCCGCAGACATCTTAATACAAATTCCAGTTGCATTTTTATGTCACATGGAACAACCATCTAAAAAACCATATTTTATCAAGTGTATATGGCAATTAAGGAACACTTTCTTCAAATATTAAATGCCAATACACATACTTATGCATGTTGAAACTTAGAAGAGCATAATCACTGAATTATAAGGTGTTAAATAGCTTTAATCAAAATTTGAGAAATTTTCACAAGATACAAATCAATAAAACCATATTTTTTTTAAAGAAAATAGAATAAAAAAGTCAATACAATACCCAACACAGATAATGGACACATCTGGATATATATATAGATGGATATTTAACAGCTGGAATAATGAAAAAGAGCATAATTCTAATAGTAAAGAGGAACTAGCAAAAATAACAGTTAAAAAATAATAAAGTGCAAAAAAAAAAAGAGTCGAAAAAAGAGAGTAGAAAAAGAGTTCCATCAAAAAATATCAACAGAATTTCAAAAACATAGTTTTTCATAGAACATCATTATTTACAGACAACATTTCATAAGATCACAACATTTATTTCATATCTGCTTTACAAATAATACACCATTACAAAAACTTTCAAAAGCACTGAAAGGAGATAAAAAGCTTTTTATATTACATCATAGTATATATACAATTTTTCAGAAATTTTTGAGCTGTTACAATAATGACTAGAAATAACATACAATCATTTCTTCCCCTTTAAATATAATAGAATTCTAAAAATGTATTTACAAACAGAAATATTAACCAAGATATAATTAATAATAAAATCTCAAATATAACATGATTTCTTGCATTTCAACTTAGTTTTGAAACTATTATAAGTACTCATTCCTTTGTATACTTTAATTATTCTTAAAATTGCTGAAAGCTGAAAACCAAATCTTTTTAGTTTCATTTTAATACCTAAATTCCGCTTTACCACTTACATGCTGAGCATAAAATTTTCCCCCAAGAGGGAAACTTATTCAGATTCTTTGTATAACATGTGTACAAAATAAAAATTAAACAAAAATAATACCTACAAGATACACTATTTTACATGATTTTTTCAGATCTGTAACAACCACTGCATGCTGATCATTTTTGTATGTAAAATAAATTTTCTCCATATTTGTAAAGTCGAGATTTTGACAGAAACAGTTTAAAAACTGATCTTCAACTGTCCAAATTTGAATTTAATCACCTGAATTCTTTCAAAAATTTGAAGCTATCTTGATTAATATTTTCTTTTAACAGCTCCATCACTTCACAATGGAATTGCAAAACTTGAAGTTTTACTAAAATTTTGAAGCCGGTAATTATGGTATAACTACTGTAATTGCAACAGAAAGTGAAAATGTGTCATTAAGTAACAGGTTTGAAATAGCAAAATTTTGTTTCCTCACTGGAAGTAGGCAAGGAAAGATTAGTAGCAAAGAAATGAAATTAATTTGCTAAGGATTTTGTTTCATCCAGAATTATGCAATAACAAAATGACACTATCATTTAATGTTTAATTCGAACCAAAAATTACTACTGAATTTTTTTTAAAATGAGTTAAACTAACATATATCTCCTCTGAATTTTTCTACACTCCTACTTAAAATACTTCAAGCACCTAGTTGAAACATAACATAAACAAAAAGGTAATCACATCCAATCCAACGTTATAAGGTTTTTCTAACTTAAATTTTCATTACACATTGTTTTGTAGTTTCTTATAAAGTTAAATATTAATTTATTGGCCTTTCTTAATGTGATGCTATCATTTGATTTTATCAATTCATTTCTATAATTAATTTCCACCATGAATTGCTTCCTCTTTACATTGAATTCAATATATAAAAATTATGTTAATTCCTACATTCAGTCTGAATGAAATAATTGCCTAAATGATGCAATCAATTTATTTTTTTCACAAGATGTTCAGCAAATGAAGCAATCAATATAAATTTCAATCGAAAAAACAATCAGATAAGTCAGAATACCATGAAAAATTACACATATTTTTTTCAAAAGCACACTTCCTTTAAAATATACTTCAGTTGGTAAAATAAATATGAAAATGAAATCATATAAAATTCTAATATCAAAATATGAAGTTTTAGATATGAAAAATTGTTACTCAATTATGCATCATGTTATATTTGAGTATATACAGTTGAATTTGTTTTTTCAAAAAAATTGTATTTATAAAAAATTATCAATATATAAAAATAATCTTGAATATTTCATCTCTCCAGTTGCGGATTAATTATTTAATTGAAGTACAAGACAAATATTTAACCTCTAAAAATGTATCAGAAAAATTTTCAAAGGAATTTAAACATGCATTTTTTAAAACTAGATTGTGAACTTTTTAAACCTCTTTTGTAAAGTATAAATAGTTTGGCACCTCAAACTGTTATTTATGTATTATACAAGACATGTCCTATTATACAAAAAACATTAAAATATATCATCTTTTACATTTATGATTTAAAATGAAAAGGTTAAACATTAAAGGATAGAAAGAAATAACAATTAATTCATGCATAAGACAAAGTATACATGGAATTTTGTAAAAAATGTAATAATGAGATAGAATTTTTAAACTAAAAAGTTTTATTAAAAACAGTACTTTTAAATTCCATTAATACTTTTACAATGAAAAAAATTCCATGCACTTTCAACAGAACACTCTTATTTTTTCATAAATATTGAAAATATGATAATGAACATGCAGGACATATTGAAACATTACAAAAAGCAAAAATAAACTTACTAATGAGTCATTTTTCTTTTTGTTAAGATATTTCACAAGTTTGACAAATGCATTATCGCTATAAAAAATACTTCAAGAAAAATGTTTTTTTAATGATTTTATAAACAGCTTTTTAAATGCAAATTATTGAAAAAAACTTTCATTTTTTCCCTTTCTTTATTTCCATTGTGCTGAACATAACAGAAAACTTGAGATCAAACACAGGTAAAAATTGTTAAATGTTTATAAAAATTAATAAATCTTTATTTAAAGTTATAATATTCCTGAGAAAACAAATTAATATTGAATCATCATGAAACATTAATTGAGAAAACAAACAATAACTAAGAAGAAAGGCATCACAATAGTGGATATACTTAATGGCAGTGATAATATGCTTAGCACAGTTTTAAATTCTATTTCATTTTTACAACAATAATGATACTGAAGGAGAAATTATCACTACATAAGGTTAAAAGATACCGGCAGCTTAACACTCAAAGTGTGGAAAATAGTAAATAAAATTCACAAAAGAAATTTTAAGATGAAACTTAATCTGATACTTAAAAGTTGTAGGATAAAGTGATCTATTGTGTAAAGTAAAAAGTTAATAATTCAGTTTGAGAAGTACATAAATTGCTTGAAAGCAGCACCTTAATAGTGACGCAGTTGAATGCATGTTTCTTGCAGTCTGAAGTAGGGGACACAAACACACAATAGTTATTCACCATCTATGTAGTAATTACTATCTATTCAAACAAGTGTTATTATATTCGGGCTATGCATATCAAATTGAAACAATTACAAGTGCTGTCTTCCATGCATGCTGAACTTGCTCAGTCTAAGAAAGACAATACAGTCAATTGTATGGTGAAAGAATTAAATTAGAGTTGCAAGTAATGTATAACATGTATATTCACTAAGAAAAACAATTACCAGAAATTTTCTCACTCAATAATAAATTTGATAAATTCATACAAATGGTGTCAGTCCAATTTACAATACTCATACTGAATAAGCTTTTTTAGATGTAGTAAAGAAAACATAGGAATACTGATTTTTGATCATATATTAACTAATCTCTACTGGTTGATTTCGTTAATTATTTTTATGGGTTCAAATTATCATAGATGACTGCATGCCTCCCAACTGCTACCCGAAGAGAGCATTGAATCTCTAAAGTCTAATGGAGAGCTTATGTCTCCAACTGATCGTGAACTTTCACCGAGACTTCCGCTAGCTGATCGTCGTACAGTTGAAGAATGTATGTCATATTCTGGCCTTGATGTAACAGCAACCGAGTTCACAACCCAAACTGGAATGTGCCTAACATTTCCATCCTCTTGCCCTTGAAAAGTATTTCTGGCACCTATAGTCCTGTCATTTACCATAATATGTGAGGAAGATGCATAGCGAGAATCCAAAAACCGGTTACCATCCAAAGTGTGACTACCACGAGCAGTCGTTGGAGATGAGCCAGCCGATCGATGGTGTCTTCGCTCTCCAGTTTCTGAGCAGATGGATCCTGATCTGGAAATACCTTGCCTGTTGAGAGATCTTGATGATTGAATAGTGTGAATCTCTGTAGGAGGACTACGCCTGTCACAAATGGATTCAGGACTGGATGCATTGCAGCAAGCAGCACAAGTACCTTCAATTGTTCCACCAGAAACAGTCACAACTGAAGAACAACAATGGACATCTGCATATGAGATGAAACTGGGTCCAGACCCATCTTTCCTTCTTGAAACTAGCCTATAGGCTTGTCCTGGAATGTTAATGCTGGTTGGTCTAGCAGCATTAGATCTTAGACCACTACTGGCAAGTTTATGCCCAATGTGAGGATTGATTGCTTCAAGAGGTCTAGCAATATTCTCACTGGAATTCCTAGATGTCAGATCTATCCCATCCTCAAACACCGACTGGTTGTTTGAAGGTAAGCTGTCCGTCACCGATTGACAGACAAAGCTACAACTAATTTCACTGGGTCGCTCCAGCCTTCGCTTCTTCTTCTTCCTTTTAATTAAAGAGAATTTCTTTAGATTAGATAATGTTTTTTGAAAGTGAGGTGCTTTAGAACCATCCTCAGGTAAATCTCGTCCACGTGGATTCTCGAATGTTGTTAATTCTCTAGGAGCAACAGATCTGCTTGGCATTGTCCTATACGAAGTAGAGGCAGATGGATTTGAATCCAAACGAGAATCACGTGTGAAATCTGCATCAGCAGAGCTGGAATCACTAGTACTAGGACTCAAAGTAGGTTGATCATAAGTTGGGCTTGAACTGCTAGACGATTCACTTGCTTCACCACACCAAGCAGTTGGATCAGGATATAGATTGTTATTTTCTTGAGTATTAGTTGAAGAATACATATTGCAACAGTTATCTACATTGTTTCTTCCTAAACTTGTTCTGGGTCTACTGTCTTCAGCATATTCACAACAAGAATGTCTCTTGGATTTCCCTTTCTTCGAAACTAATGTACAAGTGCAAGACGTGCTTGTAGTGGCAACTCCTTCATCATTGCAGGAGCTGCTTGTACCAGCCATATTGGAATTTGCTGCCTCATCTTCTCTAACCTCAGAATTAATCACAGTAATATCAGGTTGAGGATTACGTGATGTTGATGCATTGCTTGGTAAATAACTACATGATTCTTCATACTGAATGTCAGGGGGCAAAATCGCACCACTAGTAGAATTAGCCATATTGTTCAGTTCAATGTCTACAGCAGTACATATGCTACAATTTGGTCCCGGAAGGTTTTCCGTTTGATTAGTGGAAGATGCTTCAATTGCTGCGGGTTCTTGGGATGAAGTATCCTGGTTTTCAGCATGAACGGATATAATGGCTTCTTGAGATGTTAGATCAACCTCATCTGATCGAGCATAGGTAAAAGTACTCATATAAGGTGCCGTTAGCTGCACAGAGAGATCATAGGGTGGTGGAGCTTCACCAGGTGGAATGTACATTTCAGGAGGTTTCCACAAAGTATATGGTGGAGGAGGCTCATCATAGCGACTGAAATCCAGCTGATCATGCCCAACAAAGTAACCAACACTACCATCATCATCCTCAGAAAATCGTCTAGACAAATGAGCATTTCCATTATCCATTCTCCTTGCATGAAATCCTGTCAAAAAATTACAAAGCACATTATTTTACATAGAAGCTTAGATTTAGAAGATGAAAAACCAAGCTACAGTACACTGTATACAATCTCACATTGCAAAAAGTAATATTTTCATGAACAAAATCCCATTTTTATCATTGACATAAATTACATTGAACTTTACAATCAGATACAAATTAAGATTACAAGAGAAAAAAAAATTATAAAACATAAAAAAATACAAATAAAACAATTATAAAAGATAAAATTAAAATAAATAAAATGAAGTAAAATTTGTCCTCCTGCTCAAAATACACAAAATCATATACTTCAGATTTCTTAATACATTTGATTCAAGCTTAATTTACATGATATTGTTCACAGCTTTTAATTGAAAATTGTTCAAAAATATAATCGTCTTTTTGAGTAAACTGCTTAAATTGTAAAATACAGTAATATTCTCAGCTTTCTTAAGTTTCCATGACAATGAATACACTTGAACATGAAATGTTCATTTTCAAAAGTGCCAAATCATAGCAGATAGAAGATAATTTCTAAATTTATATGAAATGTTACATTATATTATTCATTACATGTTTATATTTAATAATTTTTATTGAATACAAGGCTATATATTCATTTAAAAATCTAATTCAAAGATTGAAAAAAAAAAAATGCTTCAGGAGAAAAAAAAACTTACGTCTAATCATGAGTAAAAGTCTTCTCTGACGAAGACGGTGTATCATGAACAAAAGTAATGCCAAGATTAAAAATGATGTAACAGTGCTAGCAACCAGTCTTAAACCCAAATTTGTGGTACTAAGAGTGTCAGCATCTACATAGTAAACAAAAATAAAATATTAGATATCATATTATCTTATTTTTAATTAGTAAAAATAATCTAACATCTTCTAAAAAATTAAGACATCAATTAATAAATTCTTCCCCTGTGCTTGACATACTTTTATTTCATATTCAGCAGCATGTCTTTAAAAATTGAAAGATAATAAGATGGAAAAAAAAAAAAAAAAATACAGCTCTGTCAAATACACAGAAGAATCAGGAAACTGTTAAATTCAACCTATCAATAAAGCAGTTTTTGGAAATTCCATGAATAAATATTAAATATTGTCACATAAATAACAAAAATATATTACACAAAACATTTCTAAGGACAAGTAACAATGCTATTAACTTTAAAGTATCATGTTAAGAGTGATATCGGTGAATGAAAAAATTTTGAATAACACCCATAGATAGCACTGAGTATTCTAAGGTATTTGGCACGTTGTGTTGGCTGGAATATCCAGCTTGTGCGCTAAATGAGCCTGCCTCGAAGTACAAAGGTCAATTGGGGTAATGGGGGAGGGGGAACAATATGGAGTTTCACAGCTGTAAAATTAAAAGAGCCAAAGATTTATTTTGTCTATTACTTGAGTTATGTCTCTCTCTCTATCTCTTTTTTTTTTGAAGGGGATGTGTGCGTATGAATCTAAAGTTTCTTTTCTCCTAGTATTAAAAGCGCTTACAATTAAATATGTAAACTTCATTTATTTTTATAATGAAAAATAATAATAGTAAAAAATAACAAGAAATAAATAATAGAGGAAAAATTATCGTGAATAAAAATGTAAAACAATAAAAAGAATGAGGAGAGTTGTCAGGCATTTATCAGAGATAGCACTCTGAAATGTTGCCATATAATATTTTCGAAGATATTCAAATTTAATTTATAAAAGCAATCAGTATAATGATTATTATTTAACTGCTTACATAAATACATTTAATCAGTATAAATGTTGTAAAATAAAATTTGAATATTATTTTATTATGTCAAATCTAAACTAAATATATACTTAAATTTTATTTCTACTAAATAGACATATTGCGATTGAACTATGTATTCTATTAATCATAATTGTTCCTTGAAATTAAACTTACCTTATGGGTAACTCCTCATTTTTTCAGAAATTCAAGCAGTAATGAAGTATAAGTAATTGGGGGAAAACTGTGGATCTTTTTTAGTCATATTTAATTATAAAAAAGCTCCCCCCCCTCCTACAAAAATTGTTCAATATAAATTTTTATAGTTCACTTCTTTATGTTTTATTGCCTTAATACTTAAATTTGGAAAATATATATTATTATCATAATATATTTATTAAAAATATAAATTCCAGACAGTAAAGGGAAGCTTGCATTTATTTCAGGTTTGAAACTTTTATCTTTTGTTTTGTCTTTAACTTTTCAGATTTCTTTTTATATTAAAATATAAAAATATTTCTTTTTATATGCTACGAACAGCACTTTCTGAGCAAGACCACAGTACCAGAGAAAGTTCGTTTAGAATTTTAAACAAATATTTTTTTTTATTGATGCCTGTTTCCAAAGAATAAGCAAATATTATTGATGTAAATAAGAAATTAATAATCTTTGATTCATTAAATACTTTGATTGATTTTGTGCAAATTAACTTCGAATGTAGGAGCAACACAAGGGCTTTGAGCGATGGACCTCGCAATTTTAAACCTCGGTCAAGTGACGAGGATGACACTTGAGCTGTCATTCCCCTCTCCAAACTTACTTCCTGAAGTAGAAGAAGCAATTCAAAATAAAAAAAAAAAGTGACTGACATTATTATCTGATAAAACTTTACATATTCTTGAAAAGGATTCCATAAGAAGTGTATGTGTTACTTATGTATAATTATATTAATATTCTATGGATTACTGCATAAAAAGAAATTATTTTGTTATCAAATGCATATAAAATTTTTAAAAAATCAGTATAAAATGAGTAAGATACAATTTCACACGGGCAAGCTTCAAGATTTTTTTAAGCTACATGTTCAACTCTTTTACTTGTCAACCAATTATCTTTTCCCTTAATGTTCAAAAGATGCCTTTGAGAGAGCCATCTGAAGTAGAAGAAGCAATTAGAAACAAAAAGAGATTGATATTATATTCCAATAAAGTTTATATATTCTCGGAGCGGTTTTCATAAGAATGTGTATGAATGAAATTATTTTGATACCAAATGCAAAACCAGTATATGTATATACTTTTATCTCAAATACACATTGTTTGGCGTAGCATAGCCATATTTCATTCTTGTGCCATAAACCTATCTTGTCTTGGAGGGAAAAAATCACGAAATAGTATCATTTGGAGGAAAATGCAGCATAATGTGGGGAAATTTTACAATATCCATATGACAACATTGAACAAACAGCTCTTTCAAATATTTTTTTTTTAAAATGTGGTCCTAAAAATAATGCAACTGGCACCCTTAATATAAAAGATTGTGTTATTAACTTCTCACTTAAAAGCAACACGATGAATATTGGGGACGCACCTCACAATTATGAACCCCAGTTAAGGGACCAGCACACTTGTGATCTGAAAGTCTACTCTCCATTCTTCCACACTATGCCAACGTGATAATTTGGAGCCTCTACAGATGTAACGTACATCAACTCCTCAATAACATAAGACACAGTTTACACAATGCGTGGTTCTTAAATCAAATAATATCAAAATGTAACCCAAAAAGTTAGCTGAAGGGAAAAAAAGCGCAAGAATCATAACAGTTTTATTTTCTCTATCGCGTTTCAGACAAACCATGATATTTTAAAGACTTCTACAATTGAAAATTATGTATCTTTGCTTTTTCGAATTTAAGACATCATTTGCATTTTTAGAAAACTAATTTTCAATTTTTCAAATTAATCAGAATTTTTTCTTTAAATTTTTTTTCTAATTTAAATAAAAAATACTTATGTTTAGTTATAATATGAGGGGAGGGGAGGGGGAGGAACCCTCTGATAAAAAAAAAAAAAGTTCAATTTTGTTATGGTAATACAGTTTTATGTTAGATAGCTGTTCTGTTAAATTCAACTACAATAGATATTCTTAGAATTAATTCTAAATCTGAGCTAATATGTGTAAACTCTGTTGCCTTTTAAACTCTAGCGCTTCTTATGTTAAAAAGTTATTCGAGGACAGGAAACTGGGAAATTGAAACCATCCGATTTTAATTTTCAATAATAATAATAAAAAAAGGCGAATGTTACCGATTATAAAGTGTGAAGTTCTTCACTGATTAATATATTACATAGATTAATTATCGATTAATTTAATTAAAATTGTACTTGATTTGTTTTCGTACATCAGTTACATAAATATATAACGCTTTTCCCTCTGTTACTGAATGAATCATTTATGGTCAATGGAATATTTGTTACAGTAATCATTTGGTAAAAATTGATTGACAAGAAGGAAGGTCAAAAATAGAGAAGGATCGTTGGGGTATCCAGGGGGTGCATCAGCTATCTTCATCAAAGAAGTTAAAATCCAAGTGAAATAAAAAGAGCACAAGGATGTCTTGGTGTCTTGTATTTGCTTAAAAAAGGCAAGTTTCTGAGGTGATAAAGGAAAACAAAATATAACAAGTGTTGCAGTAGACGGAGAAAAAAAAACACAGAGATAATAGGTATATTTTATTTTTCTGTGATTATCAGCTTATAACATCAATGATTGGGCTTCAAAACGGTTATATTTTTAACGAATGTGGAAAGCGCATTTCCACAGGATTTAGTTCAGTTTTCTTTATGGAAAAAGTATAATAATTTTGAAAAGATTATGAAGAGATGAGATTGAAATGCAAAAATATTAATTTATCTAAATAATCTTTTGATAATATATTCATTTACTAAAAATTTAAAAATATATAACGTATACTTATAATTACATTTATGACAGAAATAACTTATTACAAATATAATGTATATTTATGATAATTTCTTATTTAAAAGTTCAAATGATGTTGACCTCGAAAGATTGAAAATTTTTTCCAATTTTTTGCTACCATTATTCATTTATTTGTTTTTCATCCTTCTTTGTATGCCAATATTCTAAAAGAAAAAAAATCACAGTTGATTGAAGCAATATTTTTGTGTTTTGTTTCTTTCATACGAATACTATGAATATTATTGAGTGGTTAGAAATTTTATCTTATGATTTTACAACACATTATAATATAAATTGAAATATGAAAACAATGTATTGTACGCAATGTAAATTATAATGTAAATTATTGCAATGTGAATCCAGCTTAAGTAAGAGTATTTTATTAATATTTTTTTCAGTGGCTCTAGACTTAAATTTTGTGAGATGCTTAATTTAATTTGAAAATATAATAATAAATAAATAAAAGAAACTAAGTTAAATAAAAAATAACTTTTGTTGGAATAAACAAAATTAATTCAGTGCATCTTAGTGACTAAATTAAAATTTCACATTTATACTTCACGAAATAATTTGTATTTTGTTATATTTTTTAAAGGTTAAAGAAAATTTAAGTAACTTTTAATTGATTTTAGAAATGCTCACTATTAATTTAATTCAGATGCTCTCATCTCTGCTTTCACTTCAATAAACCAAAACTTGTATTTTAAACATCTTTTCAATAACACAAATTTACCATTGCACACAGATAAATTTTTATGAACATGCACAAAATATTCCCAAACCGGAGAGTATATTAGTGGTTAGTTTGTAAGCTTTGCGCACACTTCTGTGAATCATAAAGCTTTCTCCATTATTTACCATTAGTCAGAATTTACAAGTTGCTATAATTTCATTTCAGAAAGTAACAGTAAATACTTCTAACTGATTCAATTCTGAATGAATCAATAATTTTTTTCTTGTAGAGAATGTGTTCAAACATTTCGTCTCCTATACTTTAACATATAAAATTGAATATCCATTTTACATCAAGGCAAAAAATTGCAAATTTTCTTAAAAAAAATCAAAATTCTAAGAACACTAATTAGTAAATAATTATATTTGTTATATCCATAGTAATTTATATTAGTATTTAAGCATTTTTTCTACCTGAAAATGTGTTCGAATTTTGAGCCCTATTCTTTAACATTAGCCGAGAACAGCTTTAAATACATTTTACCATTTATTAAACTTATGTACTCATAATCACATTAATTAGAAAAACAAAGAATAATTTCTACAGAAATTTACAAGTTTTAGAAAGGGTTTTAAACGATCCTACATATGTAATTCTCAATTACTTAATTTTCTTGTATCCTTCATTTTTTTCAAAATATATGAACCCTAAAATTCTTTAATCAAATATAGTAACAAAATACAAAATTTCTTGCTTAAAAAGATTATTAAAAAGAAAATAAAACGTAAAATTTTTGGGATGTTAAAATAATTTTCTAAAATTTTAAGTTAGCACTAAATTTAAATAATTCTGAATGTTCATTTTCTATGTCAATTCTTTTTAAAAAAATAATGTAGAGATACAATTCATTTCAGCAGCACAAATTGATTAAAAAAAATTGCTGTACAAAATAATAAAATAAAAATTATGTCATTACCTTACCACATGGAAATTTTAAAGTTTCTCGACAGACAATTATATAAATATGAAACAAAACAAATAAATAAATAATAATAAAAAAAAAAAAAAAAAAAAATATAATTCAAGAGTGAGATGCAAAAGGATTGATCTTTCTTTTTGGATAATTTTAGTTTTTCCTTGAAACAAGCTAAGTGCAAAGGATACTTCATTAAATTTTAAGTAAAAAGATGTAGCTAAAGAAAAAATTCCAGTTATCTTTTAATTGATTAAAGATACAATAACTTCACACATATTATTAGAACAAATTTCAGATTTTAAAAATTGAATTTCCTTAACAAATCTTAGGAAACAATATTTTAATTTCATTAACAAAATTTTAATTTTAATCATTCCTTTATAGGCAATATTTAACGGCTAACATTCTTACCTGGATATGTACTGTTACCAGATGCCTTGTTAGGGAAATCCCTATCTAGACAAACAAATTCACAACATTTGTCGCTTAAGGCATGGTATTGCCTACAGTTCTCAGGAGGAGAGCAAAACACTGCTATGCACATTTGTGGCTTGCCATTCAGACATGTACACTGGGTACAGGGATCACTACCCAGAGGGAAGAAGCGATCACCATGGGAAACTTCTTTGCCTTTGTGATCCAAACAGTGTTGATAATTATCTACCTCAGCTGAAATAGAATTATTAAAAATGCATAAAAAAAACCTACACTTTAGACTAAAAATGCATTTTTTAGAAATCATCTTTATAATATTCAAACTTTTCTTAAAATATGCCCTTTTTCTGCCTTTTCTAATTTGTTCATGTTCTAACTTATTTAAAGGTAGATTTTCTGAAAAGTTCTTTCAACTTATAAAATAAGTAAATATATGTTTATTAATTTTTTTTGCTCTTGATCTATTCTGTTTTCTTGCATTTAATACAGAATGGTAAAAATAAAGAACATAATGTCATGTTGGAATTAGTTGAATTCTTTTAAATAAACAATCCATTACTTTAATATCTCTCGTAATTTCTAATATATTTTATAAAAAGTATGAAAATGTAAACAAATAAATATTTTTTTAAAAAATTTCCAATTGAAATTAATGTAAAATACTATACATTATATGAAGATTTAAACTGCATTTAGGTGCATGTTTTTTAAATAAAAATAATAAATTTAATAAATGAAATTACTGCATATATAAAATTTCACGGATTTTTAAACTGAGCATTAACATTTTATACAATTTTCAAATATATTATTTCAATTCATTACTATTGAATATTTTTGTAAATTCCTAACAAATGAAACTCAGTAATTTTTAAACAGATTTTATTTTTAATACAACAGAAATTTTAAAATTTGCTAACATAGTAAAATATTATTTAGAAAAGGTAATAATTACAAAATTTCTACAAAAACTGCCAAAGTAAAAATAGTTTTCCTAAAAAAATATTTAATGAAGTTTCAGAAAAATGTTTATATGCCAATAAAATAATCATTAATTGCCCAACCTCCTTTTTTTTTTTGAAAATGTTATGGAATTAAAACAGCTTTAAATTGATTTCATTAGTAAGATGTTTTTAAAAATTATATTTTTATATAGATTAATACTTGTCAGTGTAATTAAATAATATCATTGGAATTAATGTTTAATACATGGAAATTAAAATAATAGCAAAACAAATTTTTTTACAATAAATATTACATTTATTTACAAACAAAAATTCACATAAAATACAAAAAAAAAAAAAAGAAGTTATATATTTTAAATTAAATTAAATATATATATATATATATATATATAAATGCTTGCCCCATATTAGATGTAAAATTAAAGCAAGAAAACTTTTGGCTGAATTTGAAAATTTTATAATTATTTAAATTAAAAGTATTTTTAATTATTTAGTCATACATTTTTAGCCTTTTTTTTTGTATACAATTTTCTGAGAAATACGTATAAACATAGTTATATTCCAAAATAAAATGCTTCTTGACAACATATTTAAAAACTTCCTTTCATTATATTTTAAAAAGTGTGAATTTCTTTGCTGTGAAAAGTAATGTTGTTACAAAAAACACAATCAACAATTTAGGAAAAACAAGTGGTTATATATATATAAAGGATATTACATATTACTACATTACATTACACAAAAATATACATGTAATTGTTACATTTTTGTCTTATCTAATTTTTGCCTTTAATAATTCATGATTATTTCTAAAAAAGATTTAGTATAGGAAATCTGTACATAATTTGTATTTCTAATTTATATACAGTATATATATATATATATATATATATAACCATTTAACTAAATTCTCTGGATATTGAAGTATGATGGTCTGACTGCAATTCATGGAATTCAAAGACTGATAGAAACAATTTGAAAAGAGATATCCATTTATAATATTTAAAACAACTTTACCATCTTTTGTCATGCTAACAGGTGACCACAAAATGAAGCTGAGCAAAACACCAGATGTCAAAATGTTCATATTTGATCCCTACAGTTTCAATTCTCTTTATAATGCATGAGAAGTATGGTGAAGATACATTTCTACACTGAAATGAAAAAAGAAAATCTTAATAAATTTCCTAGATATATATAAAATTATTAGTTCTAGTACAGATTTAAAATTATAATAACTTTGCCATACTTACAGGACCTTATCTTTCAAGTCTTTTTGATAAATCACTTGCAAAGTAATTGAGATTGAATGTAATCATAAGATAGCATATTCATACATTATATGTACAGATTTGTTATTTGAATACTGTTTATTATTTCTAGACTGCTGTCTTCTTTGAAATGCTTTGCTAAGCATGTCCCACTTTGAGGGCAACTACTACAGATAATCTTTTGTTACCCATTTTTGTGCATGCAATATGTTCAAATAAACACACTCGCATAAAAAAGTTTATAAATATTTGCATGCTAGAAGTAAAAGAGCTACGTCATTTTTGAAAATTTTTACACGAGAGAAGCGTATAGACTTCTTTATAAACAGATTGATTCTTAATGAATATTTTTTAATGAACTTTTATACATCTTATTCTTTGAATAGTTGACTTTTAAATCAGAATACCCTTAATTTTTTTTAAACCTTACTGATTAAAATTTTAAAAAATGGACAATGTCCTTTACCTCTGGCAATTTGTTTTTTCAATTTATATAAATAGTGTAATTAGTATGGCATAATTGTTAAATTTCTTCACATGACCATCTGATCATGTAAGTTTATATATATATATATATATATATATTAATATTTTGGTTCTTAAGTTAAATTATGCTTTGATATTTTTGATTTCTATGGGTTTGCTTGTTTGTCTTTTTCTTAATAGTTTATATAATGAATTTGTTTATTTTATTTATTTTTATTCAAATGTGCCTTAGGTTTAGAAACCCTTTTTAAAATATATTTTGTTGATGGTGATCGTTTGGGCTATAATTTTGGAAAAACCCAGCACAACAGTCAAAAGCCCTCCTGCATAAATATTTATGCAATATTTATTGCTCTATCACAAAACAAAGGCATTTCCCACCACTTTTGTACTCTGCCCTTCTTGGTACCTCCAAATGATCTTCATATCATATTAATCAGTACTTTCATTAGAGTCAGATAATTTGAGAGAGCTCTGAAATCACTATTTAATACAATAAGCTTTTCTATAACGTAATGAATTTTCTTTAAAAATTAAGAATAATCAAGGTCTAATGTTTGATTCAGTCTCATTGCAAGTAAAAAATTTATCAAATTCACAAAAGAAAACTACTTTCATAACACAGAATTGCCCAAAAATAAGAAAGTCGGAAAATTCAGCAGTTTAATTTTTAAAATAAATCATTCATATATTTGTGCATGAAATCTTAATAAGTAGTAAAAATTTAATCATAAAGTAATGTTTTTTCTTCCTTTTTGAAATCTCCTAAACTTGTTAAGTAATGTGTATCAATCAATGAATCACAGCCGTCGGTTGTGTTGACCAATGAAATTAAGATGCAATCAAAATTCTTTCCTTCACAGTTCATGGCATTTATGTTCTGATCTTAAAATTTAAATTCTGAACTCATAATTTTTTTTTTAAAATTCAAATTGATAAAACATTTTAAAAACTAATTAAAAAACAGTTTATATCATATAAAATTTTAGTTTTCTTTCATTCTGATGAAGAAGTAGGTAGCTTTTTGAGCCTCAGAAACTCTACAACTGTCACTGCTGTTACCTTTTTTGCAAAGCATATAAATTAAGAAATCTCCATAAAATATCTATGAAGGTCCGACTGTATAATTACGTTATGTCTGATTGTGAACACAGCAGATCCAGATTTAATTCCTGGTGACTTCATGGATCAAATGAGACATTCCTCCCTCTGGGATCAATAAATGAGTACCAGTTTCACTTAGGAAGTAAACTGGGGATCCAGCGTCGAACTAGCGACTTAGCCTGGACACTAGTTAGCAATTAGTACCTCAAACCCAAAGGCTGCAGAAAAAGAGATTGGGCATAATCTAAATGGATTCCTTAAGACCTGGCAGACTTTAAATAATATAATGAAATTAATTTATTAGGGCATTTTAGAATGCATTATAATAGTGTATTCTATGAAATTAAGAATTATACAAACACATAATGAATCAAGAACTAAAATAATATACTATTGTACATGAAAACTTTACAATATTTCTATCCTTGTCAGTATGATGTAAATTTCATTTAATAGTAAACATTGTTACAGTAGATCTCTGAATTTGGACAATCTTCAAACTAATTCTTGATGGTGTGAATGGTTAGTTTTTGTTATTTAATTCAGAGAACTCCCAAGTATCCCCACCTAAATTGAACTTTTTAATCAAGCATGTGTGCAGAGCACTTAAATGCACTTGCTATATTAAACATCGAAAAAAGAAATTGAAAAAAAATTGTAATTTTTCTAAAGTAATTAATGTGTTAGCAAAAACAAAATCACGCATTAGATAACCATACATTAGTAACATATGCTTGTGTTTGTAATTTTTTTTTTATCTTCACAAAAAAATTAAGGCCCCAAATGGTTTCCAGCACCCAGACCCTTTACAGAGAAGGTAGATTCTGGACAAGTGTTGCTATTTCCAATTCTTTGTCTTGAATGTTTTTTGGATTCCCATAAGGTTCTTCTTTTCCCCCTCATAAGTTAACCCATTAAAGGACTGAAATTAATTTTATGTTTAACACACATACACAACTCTACTCAAAAACATATTATATTTGACCAAACAACCTATTTTCTTCATTTTTTCTCCTTTTATTTATATTATATCAATATTTTTAACGAGAAAAATTCCCTCTTATTCAACTTGCCTTTTCAACACCATTTTTATAAAGTGCTGCATCACACTTAGTATAGGAGGAAGAGCACGTTTAAAAAAAAAAACACGAGTCCAGAAATTTTACATAATTTCTTTTTAAGGGATCCCATTTATTAAATAATGAACTTAATGCATATATTTTTATTGTTAGAAGCTAATTAACATTTAAACAGAATATTAAATCACAGACTGATGGATTTTAAGATTTATTAAAATTTAGTTTAAAAAATTTATTACACTTGAACCAATGGTGGCAATTATGGTGGTAGAGAAATGCTTCTTTTGGTTAAAAATTAAATATTTATTCCATTTTAGCTGACTAAAACTAGGAACTATAAACAAAACATTTCTATAAACTCTGTTATCTTATCATACTTAATTATATTTCTTTTAATTTCTTTTATAGTTAAATTTTTTTTCGGAAATATGAACAAAATGCCAAGTATCAAGACATGATTGTTAGACTCAAGTGTCACAAATACCCATTTTGTAATGCACCACAGCAAATAGAAAATATTTTTTACTATAGTCTAGGTGAATGAATGTGTGGAAGTCTACGCCAGACCTAAATTAAGACAATTAACATTTTAAAACAGAAAGACTAAACATACACTCATCTGAGTAACTTATAATACATTTCATATCTTTCTTTCTATAATATAATTATTGTATTGCTTTAAATATCTAATTAAATGCTATTTAGCACAAACAATCTACAAGAATTATTTATTTTTCTTTGCATGTTTTATACATTAGTAGAATATGAAACAAGGCCTTGAATAAAATCGCAAATTGATTTTGACAAATTATCATTTTTGGGGGTGTTTATTTTAAGCAAGCCATACTTTTTTTTTAATGAAATTATCACTGATCATTTATCTTTTCTCAAAATTTTTCTATTTAATTATAATGAATTAATAATATTGTTCCTTTGATGAAAATTATGTATTAATCAAAGTTTCAAACATAATAAAAATAAAATAAATAAATAAAATTTTAAAAATAACATTTACATTCTAGTATTAAAACTAAACCATAGTAAAGTTGGCATATATTATCAACTTTTATTTCTGTGTCCAAATACACTCAGAAAGCATTGAACATTTTGTAGTTAAATTTTAAAAAAGTTTGTTTACATCTGAAATTCTCCAAACCTCTCTCTCTATAATTTTTTGACCCCACTCTTCTTCCCACTTCCAATTCTTAATCACTGAAACTGGGTTGAACACTTACTTTCACGCATCTAGACTTCTGTGCCATCTAGCATTCAAAGGGTCATGATAGCTGAGTAAATAAAGTGCAATGCAAACAATTTTATTAAACAGCTTAAAAGGCATTTTTGAAAGAACAGCAAAATACTTCCTTTTAAGCAATAAAATATAAAAAGTGCAGACTCAAATATGACTATTGAAATTTTTTTCAATTAATTTAAAAATAAAGCACATTGGATGCAAATACAAATATTTACACACAAAGCTATTTTTAAGAAATAAATAAATAAAAAAAAAATTCCAGGTAACAATCTTTTTTCCCCCCCCCCCCCCATAAAGTAACAACAAACATATGCTACATGTCAAATAAATTTTTAATGGGTTTTCTTTAACTCACATTGTAAATTCCGTCTAGTTCAAAATTTTAAAAGCCTTTGTTTTTTCTTCACATTTTAAAGACCATAATTGAGTTGAAATTTAATATACATGATTGTTTTAGATGACAATTTGATAATTTAAAAAGAATTAACAAAATTGATTGAAACTAATTATTTAAAGAAACGAATTTTACGCCAAGTCACCAAATCCGTTGTTTAATAATTTATTGTTTGCTTTAATTTTAACTACATGTAGCTGATATAATATTCAATTTAATAATTTATCATTTGCTTCAATTTTAATTACATATAGCTTATTCAATTAACAGAATGCTTAATTGAGCTGAAAAGTTTTACACGTATTTATTTTAGCTAAATTTAATAAATGTCAAATAATAAAATAAATTATTAAAACCAATTATTGAATAAATTCAATTTGATTCAACATTTCCTTTTGCTTTTAAAATTTAAGGGGGGGGGGAATTATGTTACGTACAGAATGAAGTTTGAAAGAAAACCTATGTTCAAAAAACTCGTTTTTTACCGGTGTTATTAAGTATGTAACAGCTCTTGAGCTGGAATCTTAACATTTTATTAATAGAAATTATAAGTTTCATTTCTTTAAATGGATGTCACAAGACCACAGCTACTTAGCTATTAAAACAAATACGAAAATGGTCAACACCATTTTTTTTACCTTTTAATTTATACATATATATGCATAAAATAAACATAAGATTAATTCTAATACAAAATGTGTTTTCACAGAAAAGGTCAAATACTAATTTTTATTATTTCCACTATTGGAATTAATCCATCTCAAAGTTTATTTCAGATAAAAAAAAAAAAAAGTGGAAGAAAATATATGAAGAGGGAAAAGCCTCATAAAAATAGCACAGTTTTGTCCAGATAGGAATTGAGAGGTGAAAAAAAATTAAATATCAAATACTTTTATTCAAAACATCATATAACCATATTGCCCTAAAATATAAATGAAGAGGTATTTAGATAATTTATTTTAAAATTAAAAAAAGGTAGATTGTTGATTATTTTATGGAAGTTGCAATAAGAAATAATGGAAATGCTATTGGATACAGATTTCGTGATTTTTAGCTCATAAGTTATGAGGATGATACTTCATTTCTCCCCCCACTTCTATAGCATGCCACTATAAATACTTTGATCCTCAATATACTTAACATTTATCAGTCCCACTACATGGGAGGCTTTAGTAGAATCAGGACTTAAACGAACAACTCAATGGTAACAATACTGGCCATGAATTCAATGGCCCTCTATCACTCTGATAAAGGTAGGACATGTAATTAAATTTGTTTAAATTGAACAAAGCAATATGTTTAATGATGAAGATAAATAAAAAGAAACACTCATTTAAACATATATTTTAAAGGTGATAAGAATATTTCAGAAAGTCACTAACACTTTTGAAACATTAGAATTTACACATACATATCACATTTGGATGGCATTACAACTGTATAAAAATAGCAGGCTGTTCAGTAAAGTGCCCTTAAAGCCCAGTAGGTATTCTTTAAGTAATAATAAAACAAATAGGCATAAGCATGTGACTACAGTAGATTGTCACAACTTGTTTTAACTATCATTGTAATATAAAAAAAATTAGCACTGTTTTGTTTTTAATCAATATAAGAATATCCAATTAAATTACTGTTCAATGTTTGAATTTCATTTTGTAACTGCCAGAATGGAGAAATACTTTGTTAGATATTTATATAATCCACACATATGTAAAGAATATGCATAAAAATATTAATTATGAGTTTAAAATAAGTTGGATTAAAAAAAAGGCTACTGTATTTAAAAGTTATGAATCCCTCTTACATATTTTAAAGAAAATTAGAGATATAACAGTCACATTATATGTGCTGTGGAGATATTAATTACATTAAAATAGATTAATATTTCAACTATTTATACATACATGCTAAATCACAAAATAGTGAAATGCATGTTCTTTCATTTAATGTCTGAAACACTTTTAAATTTAGGACTGCATTTATGTCTAAAATGAAAAGCTAATTTATTTTTCTGAATTATTTTTGGAAATTCATGAAAATATGCTTCCCAATATGAGCATATAAATTGTATGACCTGTCAAGTTAAGTAAATAAATTTGAGACTGAAGAGGAAATCCAAATAAATCTGAATTTAGATAAGGGCTTCTTTTTGAATGGGAGAGTGCTATTGAGATTTTGCAGGAATTTTAAAATACTTTTATGATGACATACATTTTAAAATCAAGCTTTTAAAAACAGTTGAAATAAAATCTATTTCCAAATTATTAATGTGTGTACCATATATTGTATTACTAACTTAATTGGAATACTTAAAATGAAAGATGTTACATATCAGGCGTGGCCAAAGATGGCTTGTGAGCCATGTTCAGATCTCTAGAATAAGCAGTGAATGCAAATAAAATATATAGTACACTACAATTACTCAGTATCCAAAAGTAATTGCCTTATTTCATGTCTTTTTAGTTAAGAAACTTAATGTTATATACAAACAAAACAAAAATACTATATTGATTGTATCATACAATTCCGTATGCAGAATTTTCATAAGTTAAGATTTGCTTAATGATACTTTATAAAATTTTTTTCTATATTAACAATAAAAAGTGAATCAGGCAGTGAAACAAACTGATGCTTATTGTTATTAAACTCAAGTATTGAATACAAAAACAATAGCAATATGAAGTAATGAAAACTGAGAGTTTTAGTCTCAGTGCACATGTTTCGGTTTCAGGATATTTTTGATCCCTAACTTGTTTACAAAACTCAATAACTTAACCACCATTTTTACAGTCTTAGAGAAAAATTCACAAAACTGTGTCAATTTGGGGAGAAATGAAATTTAGTGTAGGGAAATTTTAAAATTTTCATCTGGCAATACTGAATACACAGCTGTTTCAAATATTTCTTTCTAAATGTGTCTTCAATGTAGAGGGCCATCCCTGTTACATATATAATTTTTAGTCATTTACATTATACAGAACAAAATTATATAAAACAGAACGTTATAACCAAGAAGCTGGATTTTTAATGATTGCTAATACCTATTTAATAAAGCAACTACTTTCTTTTCTCTAAGAATTTGAAATATATTTGTAGAAATAAATATGTTTTCCTTTTATTATTTTACTAAAACCATGCTTATCTTGCAAATTTCAATATTTTTATTAGTTAACCATCGACTAAAATTTAAGATAAAATAATTTGCACAATATTTGAAATTTTCCAAAAAATAGTAGAAACAGAAGATTTTTCTTAAAATTAAGGCTGGAAGGGGGAAAATATAGACAAATAAGAAAATTTATAAATTACTGAAATTTTATATTACTAGTTATTTAATATCTTCGATCTAAATTTCAAAAGCTTTTTCAAACATTTTATAAGATAAATTTCTTTACATATATAAATAAAAAACTTAATAACAAATTAGTTTAAAGAAAAGAATATTGGAACACAATAAATACAAAAAATATTGAAAATAAAAGCAATATTAAAATACATTCTTTTTAATAAAAACTCTCTTCCCAATTTTAGTCAAATTACATAAGTTTTATCTATTGCGTCCTTTTTACACAAAACAGAGTTTTACAAATTTGATTTTAAAAAAGCACACACACAACACAAGCCGTATTATGTATTTTTAAATGAGTGTATCATCTGTAATCCTGAAATTTTTGTAAAATTAAATAGATGAAAAAAATTATTACTCTCTAATCAGTTTCTTTATAATAATTTGGTACTAGTTATATATCAATCATCAATAATTTTTATTTAAGCACTTGTATATTTTATACATCAATAATAGAAAATAATTAACAAAAGCATTTAGATGCCAAGTGAAGAGTGATAGTATTTTTTAATGTTGCAAGAGCCATATGTGGCTATGAGGCACCAAACAAAGTAAAACTGTGATCTAGACTTGAAAAAAAAAATCGAAATATAAAAATTGGTTGATAAAAAGGGGGGTTCAAAATAGAGAAGGATCACTAGAGTATCCAGGGGTCACATCATTCATGTTTACAAAAGACATTAAACCCCATAGGAAGTACCCCCCCCCCCCAAGAAAATAACAATTTATCATTACAAAGCAAAAAAACATTCAACAATCAAAAGTTAACACATATATAAACCAAAGAGCATCAGAAACATAGATAACATTTATAAAAGCGAGTAAGATGGAAAGCCCTCAAAACCTTTTTGAAACGAACTCTATAGTACCCAGTAAACATTACTAATCCAAAGGAATGAATTAACTGATATCAATGACTTATTTCAATTTGAATTCTTAAATAATACAAGAGCTAATGTTTATTACAGAAAGATTTTGCATTGTGATAATCTTTGCTTGCACTTTTAACTAGTTTCTTGTGTAATCAGTTCATAGTGCAATCCAGTATTGATAAAAAGTATTATTACATATATTGTAAGCTTAAAACTATTAATCAACTAAAACTATTGAGAATAATATAAACATCAAACAACAGGAATCTTAAAAGAAAAATCCTTACCATATACAAAGAACTCCTTTTTTCCCAGATTTTACTAAGCATTCAACACAATTTTGAGCTTTTACAAAAACTAAATGTTTTTCCCACAATGATTGAGTACTATTCTATTCACAGGAAAAATATTTTTTTTTTTAAATAATATTTTGTCATCATTTTTGAGAAATTGAGTGAACTTTTTAAAAAACTTGAAAAAAAATATTATAAAGTTAAAAAAATTAAAAAACTCTTAAATTAAAAATTCCCCTCAGAAGAATTTTTGAAAAATAAACAAATAAGGTAACATTAAGAGTTGTATTAATTTTATTGACTGAAGTGAAGTATCTGCAACATGACAAATTTGATAATTACAATTTCATTCTGATAAATTAATTTTTAATAACCCTTGTAGATTACTAACGCGCAAGTCACACATGATCTATTCTTGATTGCTATAATGTAACAATAAGGAGTGATCTTTTTAAAATAAATTCTGTAACTTAGGTTTCAAAATTACAATTTATGTTTTTTTTCTTTTTGAATGATTTTGAGTGAAAGGATAAAATGCAGGTGTTACAATTGTGCATGGATTAAAATTTTTATTTTGAAACATATTTGAATGTTCAGTTTGTAAAAATGCATTTGTGCTTGGTTTAGAAAGAGGAAAAAAAAAATCTCCAAATGGTTTTATTTGGAATTACTGCTACATTGGTATCAATACGCATCATTATTAGAAAAAAGAACAGCTGGTTTCGTAAGAAAAAGTTTAGTGTGCTACAGATTTTAATGATGGGCAATATGAGGGTACAAAAACTGTTCAGTGAACTCCTTTTACTTTATATTAGTATTTCACTGAAAAGTAAGGGTTATTTAACTTCTTGATGATGCAATAAGTTTACATTTTTCTGGATGTATTAAAATTTTTAATTAAAAGTTTTTTCCCCCTCAACATGAGTATTAAACAATTATATATTAATTCTAATTATTTATATTTATAATTATTAATTCTAATTATTTATATTTATATATTCGTCATTTAATACATTTTTATTTATTTATATTTTTATGTACTGTGTTTATTTCACGATATATATATAGTTATAATTTCTATACTAATATTCTATAAATTATAATGATGAAAATTCTACTTTAACAATGTTAAATTTGCCAGTTATCAATATTAAAATTTGTTTGACTTTGGTATTTTGCCAATTTTTGACATCCCACAATATGTAAATATATTTCACACTATATATATATATATATAGTTATAATTTCTATACTAATATTCTATAAATTATAATGATGAAAATTCTACTTTAACAATGTTAAATTTGCCAGTTATCAATATTAAAATTTGTTTGACTTTGGTATTTTGCCAATTTTTGACATCCCACAATATGTAAAGATATTTTGGCGACCTATTCTAAAACTTGACAAGCATATAGTTATTATGGCTTAACTCTACTACAACACTTTGATTTAACCAATTTCTTTTAAAATTTATATTGTTCTATTACTTATTAATTTATACAGAAATTGTTATAAAAATTAGAAATGTTCTGATAATATAACTAGTCTTCTATATCATCAGTCTAGATACCAAGAATTATGAACTCTTACTAAGAAAAAAAAAATTTTTTTTTTCTTCTTAAATATAAAGAATGCAACGCATAAGAATTTTAATCTGATAGATAATGTTTAATGTGGAAATAATGTTTTTTTCAGTAAAAGTATTTAAAAACATTATATAAATTATTATTTAACATGTTACATTATGTATTATTAATATTACATTATTAATAATACATGCCTTTATGTATTATTAATATACTTATTTTTTTTAAATAGGTTTTAATTCCAAAGATTGAATGTAATGCATATCAATACCAAAATTTTGAAACAGTATTCCAAACACTTATCTTTTATAGGATAAGCAGCACATTAGCTATATACTTTTAAAACAATAGTATCAAATAATTAAATAGAATGGAAAAACAAAACTTCATTCCCTTACAGATATAAGATGAGAGCCAAACTACAACTGGGTCAGATCAACGATAGAACTAATTGTTTTGATAAGGGGTTCTAATATTTGATTTAACTATACATATTATAAAATATTTTAAATAGTTTTGAAATAAAATTCACCCTGAAAATTAAATAAAGTCTTTCAACATCTGGAGGCAGTGTATGAGATATTTGTTGTAAGGTATTAATGATGTTAAAATGCAGACGTACATAGCATCCTACTGTTACTTAACGCTTCTTCACAATTTTTCAAATATATTTTACGAACGTCAATGGAAAACAAAACGAAAAAACGTAAAATGACTAATAAAAATAAATTTAAGTGTTTAAACAAAAAGTTAATAATAAATTATAATTGAAAAACTTACGTCCACGAGAGTGACACCAGCGACGATGTTGTATACAATAACTTCCCAGCATGGTATTTGCTAACATAAGGTAATTTATATTATCAAATTATACTTGATAAGCCTAAAATGAAAAGATGAAAATTTTCTGCTTTATTCGTCTATTTATCAAATGAAGCAATTCAATAATTAAAAATCAAAAATAAAATTCTTACTTTTCTCAAAGTAAGACCGATGAATTTTCTTCCATCTGCATAGAATATCCTTAAAGAGTAAAATTGAATACAATTTTATTAACATTAATCCAGGATAATTTATGTAATCCTGGCTTGACGAAATCTGCAAATACGGCATATCATTGAAGATTTAAAAAAATGTGAATGATGAGTAACGGATGAACTACTTATTTAAATCTAGGCTGTACAGTTAGGTTAAACCCAGAAGCACAGTGACATTTCAGAACCATCGTTAAGCGGTAAATGAACGTATTTTAAGGAAACGGAAAGCGCATTATTGAGCAAAATTTTTGTTGAAATAGATAAAAGCATCGGTTGGCTAAATTTTAGAGAAAGTAATAGTTCTTTTAAACTATTTTAAGTTATTGTAAAATTTAGTACAAATTCAGCTTTCAGATTCATAAACAAAACAAAAACTGCAACGAGACAATGTTGCCAACTGAAACATTTAATTTTTAACAGAAAGTGTGCGGGCTATACAAGATTTCTTCGTAAAATCATCAGCGATTAGCTGAAATTGGAATCATACAATAATTAAAAAAAGAAAATATCTTAAAGAACGACATTATAAGGAAGCTAACTTACATTTTTATGACATTAAATAAAACTTTTGGTGTTTATTTTACAAACACCACACTTTCCTTTTGTTTCGAGCTCTATTACTCTACTGAAATAACATATTAATTACATAATGCTAAATATAATTCCCTCTTATAGATAATTTAAGAAGAGTTTAAAAAAAAATTATTTAAAAAAATTTATGAAAAAAAATTGTGAAGTATTTCGTTAATTCCAATTATTTTAAGATCTCACCCTTCAGGTCTAACTCTTGAGTAATGGTGTGCAACCTCCATTTCTAAGATAATAACAGAATTAATAGTATTATTTGTATTAAATATAAAAGAGATTTATTTTACAAATTTTTAATTCTTAAAAAAAGAACAAATCCCGTCTAATAGCAAAACTAGAGGAATAAAAATCCTCATATTTGTTCTCTGATAAAATACATCAGTAATTTGTATTTCATTCTAGAATTATATGCTTTTCCATAATTAGAGATGCGACATCCGGATGCGAATGGATAGAATATTTTTAGGAGTATAATTTAGATGAGGCGAAAGATTTCCCCTTTGATCTTTGAGTTTGTAACGTTTCAAAAAATTATTGTACAGTGTTGTTTAAGAAAAAAAAATTATAAAATTTAATTAAATGTTACTTTGGCAATAAAGAAAAAAAAACAACTTTATTACATTAGGTTTAAAAGTACAAATTTCGATCAAACAAATTAAACTGAAGCTCAATTGACACCCTCTCCACTTTCTAACGAGCCAAGTGGCCACGGTTGCCTAGTGCTCATTGCTTCGGTTTCGTTGCCGGCGGTTTTCGTTCAGTCGCAGGTTCGTTCCTTGGACGCTAAAGACCCATCGTGTAGCTGAGGCTGATGCACGTTAAATCTGTCGGGGCCTAGAGTTATCCCGTTGGCGTGATGTGGAAGTTAGGAGATAGAGTGCCAGTTCAGGTGTCGTCCTCATCACTTGACCGAGGTTCAAAATTATGAGATCCGTCACCAATAGCTCTCGTGTTGTTTCTAGTACAATGTTAATAAAAAAAAATCTAACGAGCCAATCAAAATCCAGCCTTTCCACCAAATGTGGTAAGCTTCCAATACCGACCGAATTTGCAATTTTTTGAAGTAAAACTAAAAAACTACATTTTTTAAAAAACTTTTAGGCAAAACCAACAAAAGTTAGCTCACAAAGTTCATTCCGACAGGAGGTCAACGCCCTGTCGGGCTAAGTAATCCAGCAAACTTTGCCCCTTTAAGCAACTGAAATTGCTTCGATCGAAACTTCAAATTTTTTTACAAAACTAGGAAACTAGGAAAAACTCACATTTTTTAGAAAACTAGAAGTGGAACATATGAATTTCCACTCTATTATCAGTTAATTTCTTAGAATTTATGCTTATAAAAGCACACACATTTTATTTCTAAAAAATTAAATTAAGATTTCCCTCTGCAGGTATCGCTCTCACTTATTTCTGATCAGCAATTCAATAATTTTGTCCCCATAAAATTGGGGAGTTGGTAGCTCTTTTTTCCCCCTATCTCCGGCTAAAGTTCGATTTATAATAAATGTTGTGAAATAGAAAACGTAGATGATTGCAACAGAAAGTTTACTCAATCATTTCGATACAATATAGTTTATAATGCACGCAAATTGTTATAAAAGAAAACTGATTGATTTTGTAAAATAAATATAGAAATTTTACATAAAAAACCTTGATGAGAAAGCGCCGATTAAAATATTAAAAGCATGAATAATCGAAATTTTTACCAACTTTCAATCGTCCGATCGATTACTGAAATTTTGCATACACAAAAACTACGATGGCAATACAATATCATGTTATCCCCAAGCGATGGCAGACTTAGGGAATGGGGAACTAGGGATCCCGGGATTTGTACTTTGAACTCGAATTTAACCCACTTCCTATCATCTGATCGATCATTAGATTCATATCTTCTTATTATTCGATTTTCAAAAAAAAAAAATCTGATATGACTTCTCTAAATTCTCAAAATACCTTACATAAATTACAATTTACCCCTCCCCCCAATAAGTAGTTCTGAATAATTACTGGAAATGTTCTTTTTGTAAAAGAATATTTCAAATATCTAATTGTATCTGATGATCCGTATAAACTTTTCAATACACATGCTATATTTTTGTTTAAAAAAATATTTTGATAGATCCTCAAAACGCAATACTATACAGTCATAATTCAATAAACGTAAAAAAAATTACAAGCCTTTTGTTGTCATCCATAACTGGAAATGTTTCATGTAGATTCTTTTTAAAAGTTTTTATTTAATTTGCTATGTTCATAGTATGTGTGTATGCCTTTTCCGTTCGAAACATATACTCGAGTTTTAATCTATTTTCTATCATCTGATCATGCCGAAATTTTGCATACTTATATAACTCAAATGACAATACAACACAATGGTATGTTCAAGCAGTGATGAACTCAGGGGTAGCCTGGGGGACCGAGCCTAGTACTTAAAAGCATTTAAGTTGAAATTTTCACACAAATATAGTTCACTCATAGCTTTTTAGTCTTAAAACTCTAGTCTAAAAAGAATTAAGTAAATATAAGTAAGCAGAGCGTTTTTTTTTTTAAGAAAAAAAAATCTAACTACAAAATTAAAGATGGATTAAAAGGGGTAAAATAATTTGTTTCAATGTAAAGTTCTACATAATTTGTAATTAACACTTCTTTTGATCTCATATGTAAATGAATAGTCATGGTATCTTAATTAAGCATTGAACAACAAAAAAAGAAAAACGTTTTACTTTTAAAAAAATTGAAATTTTTTTCACGCAATTTCTACTGACATTAGAATAAGTACCCCTGTCTCATAAAATTGGGGATATTTAATTTACAATGGCCCTCTCAAATGATGAACAGGTTACTCGACTTGTGAACAACAATACTTTTATTGTACAATTTATTTGTTTGTTAACTCTGAAATCTGTCCAGTAATGTTAAAATACTCTTTTTGCCTTTTGAATTGTGTATTGTATTGCAACCATTCTCAATCAAAAATAAATATCTAAATTTTTTGTGAATTTGTTTTTTACTTTTAGAGTGTATGCTTTACTTATCATGGAACTATTTCTAAAAATCTAAACAGTTTTAGTTGCCTCTCTGTTCCGAAGTCTTTCAACAACGAATTGAAACCATATTATTGAAGACAGGGCGTACAAAAATTTTACCATGCTATTAGCTTAGTAATATCTAAATGGAAAGTACCCACAAACTGGATGAACTTAAGAAATTTTTGAATTTGTTAAAATGCAGGAAATTGATTTTGCCTATGAAGTTAATATATTTCTTAATTTGAAATGTTAGTGAAAATCTGTAACCGTTTTTTTAAAAATGAGATATAATATTGAAAAAGGTAACTTTGATTATAAGATGCCTAAGAGAGACTGTTCAGAATAATCACGAGCTCCACTGTATATTTATATTTCATTCTCTAAGCTTTCACGCCATGTCAATGTGATAGCCTTAAGCCCCGACATATTTAAAGCACATAAGCTGTGCAACACAAAAACTGTATTCTTACACAACTCTTTTGACTGAATTCTGCCCCATATAAATGTAGACGAGTCATCTTCAATTTTTATGACAGTGTCCTATTAATGGCTGGAAAACACGTATCACCAAATTTTTGCTTAGATTCATTGAGTAATTGATGAACTCTATTGCAGGAATAGGTACGAAACTCGCCTCATTTCATCAATTTTCTACATTAAAATTGTTGCTCTGTACTTATTTTCTTAAAAGTCATTAGTGGTTATTAAATAATTTTTACAAGTTTTATTTTTATTTAATTTGCATTGTTCATACGCATGTATGTATGTATTAAAAAAAACGTCTTTCGAGTTAAAAAATTTGTATTCGTATTTTGGCCGATTGAGTAGCAATTTTATGTATGCGTATAACTCCTATGTCAATACAATATTATGGTATGTGATCCTGCGGCGACAGACTTAAGGAAACCCTGGGGGCCTATGCCTTGCGCTTCGCAATATTCAATGTAGCTAAAATTCTATACACATGAATAGCTCACGTAACTGTTTTTTTTTTTGTCTTAAAATTCAGCACTAAAAATAATTAAATAAATATAGGTGATAATTTTTTTTTTGAATTAACTTTTTATTTGAGTATGGATTAACTAGTACAAAAATTAGTTTTTGAAGAGTAAATAACACATGATTTATAAAGTTTGAGGCTTAATGCTTCTTTTGATCTCATATATAAATAAGTAGCTATGGTTCTTAAATGATCAGCTCGTATTACCCAGATATGTTAGTTAAACACATCAGATTCTTATAAATTACACATTATTTTGCATCTGAAATTTATTTTTATACCTCATAGTTCATCTTAAACTAAAATTTGATATTAAATTTTGTTACATGTATTTATTGTCAATTATATATGAATTTATTCCAGCCGCAGCGGTTGCGGCACGCATGGTCCACATGGTCGCGACCACATGGTCGCGTGCTCACGGCCAGCGTTCAGATGCCACTAAAGACCTACTGTGTACGTTAAATCTGGGTGTTCCAAGTCCTCCCTGGGTGTGGTGGGAAAGTATGAAGAGAGGGTGTAGACTCAAGTATCGTCCTAGTCATTTGACCAAAATTTAAAATGTCGAGGTCCGTCACTAATAGGCTTCACATTGCTTAATGAATCAACAAATTTATTGTAATGAGACTTAGCATAATGAAAAAGGTTACCGTACGTACCAAAGTACTGTGAAAGAGATGGAAACAGTGAGAATATGAGAAATGCTATAATTAATCAGTTCTAAGTACTCAGTTACTCAAACGGCCATCATTTTGTCATCGAATGTGAACTTGATTATTATAAACACAGGGTGTTTTGAAACCCATGGGCAAAAATTTAAGGAGTGATAGAAAACATTTAAGCAAGCAATTTTTAACCCAAAATGCATAGGCGGAGAGCAAGTCGATGAACCGCTAGACGGTATTGTAACAAATAGCGTAAAGCACGAGTTTTCTTGCACATCGTCACTTCTACCGTAGAGTTCAGGAGGGGTGGTCTTTTTCTAAGTGTCGCCTTAAAAGAAATAACGATATGTAAGAAAACTCGCGCTTTATGCTATCCATTACAGCTCCATCTAGCTATTCACTGCTTGTTCTTCGCCTATGCATTGTATGGTGAAAACTTCTTGTTTAGATGTTATAGACGTCCCTTACAATTTTGCCCATGTGTTACGGAATACCCTTCATAACTAATTTCTTATGATGGGCTAATCTCTTGTTATTGTTACATGAAATTGGAGGAATTATTCTCTTGTTTATAGTTATTCTGGTAAAAAAAAAAAAAAAAAAAAAAAACCAAAATTATTTTTTTTTGGTCTTTTTGTAGTGAATTTTATTAATTAAAACACTTTAATCTATATCAAAACTCTAAAGCAGTATTCTCTAATATAGAACGAAAATTCGCCTGCATAAGAATTCAAATAATCTATTTCAGAATATTATTTACATTTGTGTTCTAAGCAAATTTATTTCTTAATAAATAGAGCCACATATTTCATTATTTTTTTTCTGATTTCTAGTTATTTTAAATCCAAAATTTTTCAAATTCCACTTGGCGATCGAAAATAATGTTATACATAATATTTAACTTTTGATTATAAATAAATATTATATTATTATGAAAGACAAAAGAATTATTTCAATAAAATGGATTTCACTTATGATAAAAAAAAAATTGTCTTTTTCAATCACAGGGAAAAATAATGTGTTTTGAATTTAATTTTTTCAAAATATGTGTACAGCCTTCTTATACAGAATTAAAAATTCTAATAATCAAATAATTTTTCAATTACATAAAACTGAAATAACTCATTCAGTTTTGGGGAGCACAGAGTTCCATTTTATTCTATTTTCAGCTTTGAAGAAGCATTTGGGCCTGGCCCACAACATAGATGTTATTTTGTCCACACATCATATTTTCCTTCTCACTTACAACTCCCTCTAGTTTCATATATATTTCCATGCAGCACTAACAGTGTCACTTGTATTAACGACCGAACAATATGATAATTAATATTTTTCATTCTGATTTTAAGTATATGTTAATAATAGTTTTGATATTTATTTTAAAAAAAAAGTATAACGAGAGCTGTATATTATATCTGTAAATTGTCATTAGTGTCAATATTTTTTAACTCTTTGTTTGGTTTATTAGTAGTTTTAATTGCTTATGTGTTTTAGCTTTTGTTATATTGTTTAAACATTAAGTCATTTTATAATAAACTATAAAGACTTGTATGCAAAAATAGTTTAAAGCGGTCACGATTTTGTATTACATCAATGGCCTTGGGATTGAATAGCAGATTAAATCACCTTCCTTTCATTCGTAAGAATTTTAATTTTTAATTTTTTTCCCCTTCAAGATATCAGTTTGTTCATTTCTTCCAACTACAGCAACACTATTTAGTATGCAGAGGATGATTTTTAGTAGCGTGAGCAGCTTTAGTGTATGCTAATAAATCTTCTTTTTTGGCAATAAGTTGCTTTCGTTTCATACTTTTGGGGGAAAGAACGATTAAGAGTTTGTGAATGAATTTTCTTACTCTTGTTACTTAAATGCTCGAGTTTTTCTAAAGATTTGGATCCAAAGAAAAAACAACTTGTGAATATTCCATTAGTTTGCATTTGAATTTTTATATGTAATCAATGGTGTAATCTCGTGAAATCGCTTCGAAAGCTTAGTAAATCTTCAGAATTTTGAGTTCTTTTTTTTTTTCAGCACATAAAAGAATGTCCGTCTCCAGAATAAATTACATCGAATTGTTTTCATTTTGTGATTAAAAATACAATTACTCATTAAAAATCAACCCAAAAATATTAATATTAAATAAATAAAATCAAAAGGAATTAAATATATGCAGAGTGGCTGTCTTGTTCTGCTCAACAAATTTTTATAATAAAGATATTTACTTTTGTGACTTGTGTGTGCCCTTCATTACTCAACACTTATGCCATATCGCAATCTAATATTTTAGTCAAAAACTACTAAACTCCAAATGATTGATTGGTTTTATTAACATCGCATTAGGAGCAACACAAGGGCTAGTAGAGACGTAATTTTGAACCTCAATCAAATGACGAGGACGCCACCTAACTTGGTAATTCCCTCTCCAAATTTGCACATCACGTCAACGGGAGGATTTAAGAGTCTCGACATGTTTAAGGTGAGTCAACCCAGACTACACAGAGGAGCGAATCCACGACCATGACCACAGTGCTTCCGACGGCTACAAAACTCCAATTGAAGACAGACAAGAACAAAACAGAATTCTTCATTTGTTATCACTGTAATATATATATATATATATATATATATATAACAATTCCCTGACAGCAAGTCGTATCCTCTATCTCTCTCTTCCTTTTACATTAATTCCGTATTACCTTTTTTTTTTTTTTTTATCTAAATCTTTTCACTTCTATCTTCATCTAATTTACTAATCTAGTTTCATTTGGTTGGAAAGAAATTTTAATCTAATGCAATTCAAATGATCATAAAGTCCGCGAGGTTAGTGAAGAGAAAATTGCGAATAGCTCAACGCCTCGTACTTATTTTAGTATGTGAAAAATAATAAAAAATAGCCCAACGTCACACACTTATTTGAACCTCTTAAGCAGCAAACTTTCAATAACTGGATGAGATTCCAGTACTTTACTTGTATAGTAAGGCTGAATTGCATATATCATGATTCCTTAAGGGAAACACGAGTGAGAAACCGTTATAAAATTACTGGTACTACTAGCGAGAGAAATTACGTGAAATTAAAATAGATTGATACAAGTTCAATATGATAAATAACTTCTTCAGATAAGTACGGGAATCATGATCCCGAGACACCTTAGTGATCTTTTAAGGTCTTTGATAAACACGGGTGATGCGTCCTCGGGATACCCTAGCGATTCTTCTCTTTTTTCGACCTTCCTTCAGGTCAACCAATTTGTATATTTTTTCCATTTTTTTAAACGTCTGCACATAAAATATGGCTTTTGCGCCATTAAAATCCATAATCGCATTGAATAATGCAAGTATTTTTCTCCACCAAAAGAAAAAAAAAAGTTCAAAATTCATTGCAAGCTATTTATTTTTCATTTATGAATAGTTATTCTCTTTTGATTCATTGCGCATTTTATGCATTTTAATTAAGTATTATTATTAATATAAATAATGTATTTTAAAACTTTAAATTATGGGTCAAAAAGCACATTTAATATTCGTAAAACAAAATTATTGTAACAAGTATATCTTATTAGATAATTAACTTCACTTAGTGTTCATAGTTGTGTAAAATATTACCAATTCATTTATTTACGTTTTTACAAGTAAATACAGTAAAAGGTTTGCTCGATCCTGTTGCTGATCCGGACAAGCGATTTCGCCGGATTATTGAGCGTCAGTGTTGTTTTAGCGGGGTTGTCAAAGATATATATATAGTTAAATCCCTCTAGATAAAATTTTAAACGACTAAAACATGTAAAAATTGTATTTCCGCACATTCGGAGCCTGCGCAGACGATACAAGAGTCCGACAAACTATTTCGATCATGTTGCCCCTCCATATTTCGGATCTCTTCAAAACAATCACAAACATATAAGTCGTCGGACGACAATTATGGAGAGGAATCGTGTTGGGTTCACTAAACGATATTTTAGTGTACTGCTATTTTACTATGCAAGTTACACATGAACAACAATTACATTATTTCAAAACAAAGAAAATAGAGGGACCGAGGCCCAAGACATAGAGCGGTCCCCGAATTCTACCTAGCCACCGGACATGATTGTTTACGAAAACATTTTTTTAGATTCCAAATTGCTCCTTCCCCGTCTTGCACTCTGTGCAGCTCTGGTGAGGATATGGACGGCTAGAGACATGTTGGATTAATGAACATTATTGCAGCATTTCTTGTTCTTATTTTGTGTTTTGTTCCCTTGTAATTGTATTTTTTTTTTATCTTTTTGCTGTAATTGTTTATAATCTGCCATTAGAAAAAATAAAAAAAAAGTGTTACTAGAAGTGCACTCGCCCAGGACTTAGACTTTACTGACGCATCTCTCGTTTCGGCTCGTAGCCAGAAGACGTCTCTACTGCCTGGGAGAGTCAGTATACAATTACATAACAACAGTAGCTATAATTACGAATTTCATATAAACTTATGAATTGTGCAGAGCTGCATTTCTGTTAAATTCGGCTGATTGTGGAAGAAAATTATTCCCACAAAACTTTAGATTCATCCTTCATGTCTCTTTCTTCATCCAATCCTACCGTCTGAGCCTAGACTTCTTAAGGGTTCACAAACACATAAAAAGAATTAAATCTGAACCGACACGAAAAACTCCGATAGCGAATGGTTTGATCGGTTCCAGACTATAGAATGTGCCGAACCAGCGATTGCCGGATAGAAAAACTTACCGTAATATTCATACGCGAAATATATTAACTATACTAATTTTTTAAAAATAGTTTATGTGCAGTTATTTTTATATTACATTAAGTATTAACTCTATATTAGTAAGTATTATCTCTAATATTGAATAATAAAAAAGTAATTAAAATTAGAAATTCAATTTATTTTACTAATGTTGTTATCATTTACTTAGCACTAGAATCAAGCATTTATTTAGTTCTTTCGCTCGAAGAAACATATCTATTTGGGAATTTATATTTGTGATGGATATGTTAAAATAAATTGAAACATTGATATTTACAAAGGATTCCACATTAAAAAACGGAGAAAACAGCGTTATCATATTTTAATGAAATCAAATGAGCAAATTAAGGTTAAATATTAAGTGACATAAAAACTCTTTTAATCTCTAAGGGTTTAGAGAAAAACAATATATGTTCATTATTGCTGCCCACAAAGGATTCAGCAATTCTGAAATTTCGTTATTCAGAGTTTCTCGGTGTTCAATCGTCACCACAGGGGGCTCTGCAAGCGTTTCACCTAAATAAGCAATCAGACCCCGGCTCAGTAGCACTGCACATCGTCTAAGTTCCCACGATAAGCAATCGCTTGTGATATCACTTGTGACGAAATAATTCATATTCCTCTTTTTATGAAATGCGGATTAATCTTTTGTTTGAAGGATATTACGATTACGTGTTTAAAAAACGAGCAGATAATACCTCCTATCCCTCGCTTAAAAAAAATGAATCACTATTTGTCAGAAAACAAAACGTTCCGTTTTTTTTTTTTTTAAGTAAGAGATTATTTTCTAGATCTTGCGGTCAATGAGATTAAGCTGTACGCTCAATCATTTTGTTTCGGTCTAATTTAAAGAGCTATAAAGATTTTTTTTTCTTGCATAAATGCTTTCCGCAGAAAGTTTAAAAAAATGTCAAAAGAGTGTAGAGAGAGAAAAATTCTTTAACGATCGAAGGAAAACTCAACGTTATCGAAAGAATTCGAAAATGAAGATGCGCGTATGAACTTTGGCACTTTGTTTATATAGTTAATAAGGGAATAGCCAGAAAAAAAAAGTCAGGACTGCAAAAAACACCAATAATGACAAATGTCTGTTTGATTTTCTGATTTTTCGCACAATTTATATTAATGCTTTAATTCGCGGTTTACAGTCCCGCGGTTTGGTAATCATTGACCCCTGACTATCGCGTGTTAACTGGTCAGACTGCATGTACGTAAGGAGGATGAGATCGAAGTGAGAAAGAAAAAGAAAGGTAAAATAACGTCAAAGATGCTGGCTATTCTTCACACACCCACAAAACTGAAAATAGAGCAAGATAAAACTCTGTGATCTTCCATTTCGAAAGGATTACTTCTATTTATATAATCGGGAGAAATTATTCTATTTTTAAAATATTTTTTTCATAAAAGAATACGTAACAATTGGTTTGTATAAACACCTTTCACCGTATATTCTAGCCGAATTAATTTTATTGGTTAGATTTAAAAAGTTCAGATTAATTGACAATTTAAGTAACTAGAGTTTTTTTTTTTTATTTTTTTTATTTACGCATGGTGGACTAGATTTATTTTAGCTTGTTTAATATTATATCCAGCTGTTTGATTAAGGCTTGAATAAACAAAACCTTGTTATCAAGGCTATAAGGGTTTTGCTAATACTTTGTGAAACTTGGAAAAACCTTACACTAATCAGTATACAGATAGCTGATTAGTAAACTTAAAAAGAATGGAGCTAAACTTATAATTACGAGCAAAACTCAGACGTAATGATAAAATTATTTTCCACTTCCTTTCTGACGTTTAATTCTAAAGAACAGTTATTTTTTGTCAATCCGGAGAGGAAGAGGAACTGACTAATTATTGAAATAAATTCGGAAATTAGTTGCGAGAAATTTGAATATATTATATAATTTTGATATGATGATTTCTAAATTCCAATTCCAAAGAATGTAAATGCTTACAAATACTGGAAACATTTTTAAGGTGCAACATACTTATCATGACATGTATCTCAGTTCTTATTTCTTTAGTTTCAAGATTCTTTTCAATTGTATGGATCGATAAGAAAATGAATCTTAAATATCATTTGAGACATTTTAAACAACTTACGATGGTGACACACACACACAAAATACCCGCTTATGACGACAAATGGCATTGTTAAGGTAGGTTGGTGTTTTGATAGAGTGCTGCCATCTTTTAAGCGGTGACAAAACAAATGTGACCCTGATTTAGAGGTAGATTTTGATTCAGAAGCCATTTGGAGCTGAATCAAAATTTGATTGCTGTCGCTTCGATTTGTCGTCATTTTGTGTCAAATTGTCCCCGGCAATGAGACCTGGATTCACCATTACATATCAGAAACAAAGAAACAATCAAAACAAAAGATTGGTTCCAATGAATCTTCTCTAAAGAAGGCGAACACGGTTTCATCGGTCCAAAATTTTATGGGACAATCGTTTTGGGAAGAGAAGGGCGTCTTACCTAAGGGTTTCTTGGAAACGGTAAAATGATCATTGGACAATACTCTAGAGAACTACCTCCTTCCCATTCCTAATATCCAATTTCGCGCACATAACGAGGGCTCGTTTTGAACCACCATTGTATATTAATGCAGGAATGTAAAGTGAGTAAATTGATTGAAACTGTGTAGATGGCAGCACAAAACTGCTGATGTCGGACAAGATGCATGACTGTGAGCAAGAAAAGCAGCATAAATGAAAGGAAGTGTGCCGAAGGTGATTATATGTAACTATTGTAGAAGTAAGATGTTGTAATATTTGTGTGTATGTGAATAATCTTAAAAAAATATATTTATTTTACTGTCTCGACTCTTCCATCTCTGCAAACAGCCCATAGACACCTGTCACGACGTAATTTGAATTCCTTATTAATAAAAAAAAAGTTTTAAAGTATGTCCAATATATTTCACCGACAATTAAAGAATGATCACAAAATTTGTAGGCAGTGTTTATTAAAATGTAAATGAATTTATATAAACTGGAAATTAATTTTCTTAGAAAAAAAAAACAAAACGACTAAATTCCAAACCGTCCTGTGAGGTTGTTCATCGTTCAAACGTGTGTGATTAAGAGAACCCCCAAGTAAAGACGATTATTTGAAATTTTACAAGCTTTCCATTCATTTCCTTTTTGAAAAAGT
>BMAW01110142.1:0-22916 GCA_019974015.1 Nephila pilipes | reverse complement strand
ATATATATATATATATATATATATATATATATATATATATATATATACACACACCTTATAAATATTGTTTTAGACAAACTTTCAATAAATACCAAAACATAATTAATTTTCCTGGATATTTTCAAATATGAATTAATGTTCACATTTTAATAGCACGCCTTGAAAATTCCTGACTTTCAAATTTCAGGTCTATATTTAAAATTTAATATAATTTATAAACAATATTTCTGAAATTGAAGAAGTGAATAATGTTTGAAAAGTAATGAAAGTTTCCTGTATATATCAGCAATTAAATTTGAAATAAAATTTAAAATTACATTCTATTTAAAAATTCATTACATATAAGCTTTAGCTTTACAAAAATGTATATAAATGAATAAATACACTATAAGAATGAATCATTTCTTTATAAAATGAATATTACATATGTCAGAAATAAATACGCTTACTATAATCTTGAATACTTAGCATTTCCCAAATATAAATAATTGTTGAAACCAAGATTGAAAATTACGAGTCTCATTGCCAACAGCTCTCGTGTTGCTTCTAAGAGTGACGATATTAAACCATCAGTTAAATCCATCTAACAGATTTATTTTATTACATTTGAGAGCTCTGTCTATAGAAACCCGTGTCGAATCACGAATTCACATGTACCTGTAACAAGTATATTTTCGTATATCTAAAAGCCCTTCCTATAGAACATCACGAATTTTTATGTACCTCTAAGAAGTGTCATTAACAAATTCTTCAAAAAATGTGAGATTTCTAATGATATAGATGGCACAGTGAGGACGAATTGTAATGGGATGCTGGTGAAGAAGCGGAAATCGACTCATCAAGTACAGAATGGGACCCATATGACGAATTTTTCAACAATGAACGTGAGGATGTAATTGAGGAGATATTTTTCTTAGATAATGAATTGGTGGATTTTGTTGGATTTCAAATAAATTCAATAAATTTAATTAAAATTTAGATAAATTTAATTTATCTATAATTAATAATTCTCTTGATTACCAATCAGTGAAAACATAAACTGATAATACTGTTTTTTACTTGTAATTAACAATTATGTAGAACCATTACATAAAGTTTCCTCTGAATTTATGTAATCAAAAAGTGACTAAATATAAAGATTTGTTAAACAGGGAACTTTAAAGCCCTAGGATTAATCCAAAAACTAAGAAATTAAACTCAACACCTCATCATTTCAGCACATCTGATTTATTTTACTGAAACAAATAATTAAAAACTTATTATATGTGGATAGTATTGATTTGAAACAGAAATTGCTCTTTTCATCCTGAATTGTTTAAAGTATATCGCAGTTGTTATAACATTCCTAATACTCGTGATTAGTCTAGGAAATCGAAAGAAAATATTCGAGGTAAACAAAGGTATTTGGTTACTGTTATTGTTATTGTTCTTTATCAAAAGCGAGATATTCTATGAATACTGTCGGATGTTTTTACAGCTATTCATTGCAGTTGATAGATAGTGTATCAAATTAAACCATTTTTATCTTAATCTTTCACTGCTTTTCGTACGAGAAACGAGACTAAGAATTTATTTTTTCTATAACTCATCATAGAGTAAAATTTTTGAGCATCTTATTTTATGGAAAACTGGTGTAATAAAAACAATCCGCTTTCTATCACATCAGTAATCGAATGAGAACTAACTTATACAATTGGATTAGTTATACTACTATTAGTTTAATAAATTTATAATTAAAACCAATGTGATCCATAGAAGTGATCGAAAGGATTTTTATTGTGTACCAATAGGGGTTGTAATTAGTGCTAGGTATAGCAATATGAATAAAGTTCACTCATCCTTTTACCTACTTCTATATAATAATTTGAATTTTCCGCCCTAAAAGTTTGTGTTAACAACATTTTGCTCGACATTAAGTCAATTAATGTCTTTTAATAGAAGATTCAATTCATAATAGATATCACTAGGTAATAATTGAAGCTTCTAAAATATTGGATTGAATAGTCTAACGTTTAAATATAAGTTTCATGAAGATTACCTGGGTTTATCTTAACAGGCAATTTCTTGAACAGTAGTTGCTATCGCAAAACACTTAAATTCTGTTAATAATGTACAAAATGTACAACCAAATTATGTTTTTTTTGACAAGATTTTATACTTAAATTTCATTAATATTTTAGCTGAATGTAATTTTAATTGTTTAATTATTATTTTAGAATGTTCCAAAAAGACATTTAGAGTTATTGCCTCGTTAGGCACGATGATCCGCTCAATAAAAAAAATTCTAATTTTTCTGTTTAAAGATAAATATTATTTTCTTTGATGATAATGCACATTTTAATTTAATATTTATCCAGCCCTTTGCAACTTTTATAAATTGTGCAAAAATTATAAAACTAAAATAAAATTAATATCTTTATTCTCACCAACAGAAAAGAGTTTTGTGTTCAATCTAATACGAGAAATCATTTGGTTAAATATATTTTTTCTTTGCCTTAAATGATCAAACTTAAGCTTTGATTTTAAAAGTTTTCTGATTTTACTGTTATTTCAAATTATTGAATGTAATGCAAATCAATAAATTTTATAGAAAGAAACATCTTGAAGTTCACAATAAAGACCATCAAATTATAGCCGAAGCATTAAAAACCTGATTAGTGATATGATTCTGGGCAATTAAATCACTTGTGCAATAATGTATTAAGTTACAATAAATGCAAAATTTATGAGTTCTTAATTGACTAAATATTTTTTTAAAAAATCTTATAAATTTCTCTGAGAAAATAAAATATGCTGCTACAAAACAAAATTAGTTTGGTACATTTTTCTTTCTTTATATTTCATCTCTTAAATAATTAAATTCGAAAGTTCTGAATTGATGAGTATTATGACATTTTTTTCAAAAAGTGACCTTAATTGTGGACTATTTACAGTACTAAGTGAATGTCAAATCTTATAAGGATCTTCTCGAATATGCCAATCAGCTTTAATATTAGTTTATCACTAAATTAATCATCAAATGAATTAATATTTAATTTAATTCAAAGTTAAATTTATTTGACTGTGAATTAAATTTATTAAAAAAATGTGTAGTTTATAGTCCATTAGTGAGAAATTAATTTTGCAAACCCACAATGAAAAATAGTTTCTTAAAGATTTATATGGACAATAAAAAGACAAATAACTAAATCCTTTTAAAAGATATTTCCGAGTCAAAATGTCATATGCTTTAAATATTCTTAAAGAAAGACGATCAATAATCTTCTCAAAGCAAAATTTGAACAAAAGCTATTGCTTAACTGGTTAACGCGGGTTTTAAATATCTTAGCTAGAGACTTAAAAATTCTCTTTTCCGTAAACATTTTTAAGGAGATTCTAGAGATATTTAACACTTAATATTTGTTTAATTAATTTTATTCGGAATACAAACCACGTTTTAGTTTTTAAGTTGAGATATAAGATGTTTCGAAACATCGTGTTAGGTTTAAAACCACATCAAAAGCAGACAACAGCATTTTTTTACTGAACCACTTTTACGTTTTAATAATAATTGTTTTCTTCTGTAAAATAGTTATCTTCTATTGATTTTTATTAAAGTTGCATCTAAAAGAAAAATGAAGGCTATTGGCAATGGACATATTAATTTTGAACGATATATCAAGTGATGAAGACACTCTCTGAGCTGGCATTTCCCTCACTATACTTCCACGCCATGCCATTGGGAAGACATGGAGCCCCGGCAGATTTAACGAGCCACACCAAAGCTATGCGGTTAGTCTTCAGTGGAATCAGGACTCTCGAACTCATAATTCGACGGAAAGAACTCCAACTCCTTCATATATGCGTAGAATCGTAACTACAAAAGAGTAATAATGGCTCGTCGTAACTAATAATGGTAATTAATGGCTCGTTTTTATAATTGGGGATAAGAGGTTTTTCGGATCCATAAAAAGTGACCGAGTTTTAAAAGATATTGAATTTAGTATAATATAGGGAACATAGTTTTTTTTTTATTTTCAAATATGTTTAGACTACGGGGGTTTATATATTAAACAATTTTCAGATACCATCACATCATGTGTTCAATCTCCACGCCCTTGCATCTGGTTCTCAAAGAGTTGTCCCCGTACAAAAGAGTTACTTAACAGTGGTCTTATTCGTTACTTCTAGTGTAGGATGGTGTTAAAAAAATCAATTCCTACATGTGAACTTACAGTACTGGGCAAAATTTTGAAAACCTTTTGGAAAAAATCTACTTTTGATGTTTGAGGAGTCTTATCTATAATAGTTTTTAGAGTATTGCCATAAAATTTAATATCACTCGAAAGATAATTTAACTAAAAATACAATAGAATAAGATTTGTTTTATTACCTGTATTCTATGAAAGTTTACATCCAAATAACAAGAAAAAAGATGAACAACTTGCTTAGTTTGATATGAAGTAACTTTCCTGAATTTTAATGTAGACAATGAGCTTGAGTGTTTGAGAGCCAATCAGGTATCATCTTGTTTTGTTAAAGCACCAATCAGGTTATAGAAGGATTCAACTCCTTATGTCATTTATCGGAGTTCAAGGGAGGGCAATTCTTAGTATGCTGTCAACATGTTGGTTATTTTTTGTTATCTTTCTTTTAGTAAGCTTGAAAAACGTAATAAAATTATAGAAATGGCGCAAAGAATTGAACGATCACCCAGACAGTGATGTAAAAGATGGTATTACAAGATCAAAGCTGCAGTTATGAAGAAATTAGAAGAGAAATTGGTGGACACTTAACCGAAGGTAGCATTTCGAAATTTTTGAAATGATATTTAAAAAACTCAATCACTACAAAACAAAATTGGTAAAGGTAGAAAAATGAACAACATTATTTAATAATAGGTGAAATAAATGACTAAGCTCACGTGATAGAAGAAAATCATCTGGGAATATACAAGAAGAAATAGCGAAAAGCTATGCAAAGGACGAGGACTGTTCGAAGCAGACTGAAGGAATTTGATCTGAATGGTACAATAAAGAAATTCATAATTATTTCTCAAATCAATGTTAAAAGATTAAACGGTGATAAAACCCATGTTAATTGGACTATGAAACAACGTTATTTGGAATGATAAGACCAAAATCTCCCTTTTAGGTAATAATGGACTAAAGTACATAAGACGAATTGGCAAAAATATGTGTCTTGATTGCATTACATCTACACTAAAACACCTAGTTAGTGCTATAATACAGAATTGCATGACATCAAAAGGTTTACGCTGAATTTGCGTGGTAACTATAAATATAAATGCTAAAAAAGAAATTATTGAGCCCAAATTGAAACCTGCCATTTATGATCTTTTACGAGACAATCCAGTATTTATATTTCAACAGGATTCAGCTCCATTACATGTGGTTTAAATGGGTATCGAGATAATCATATTCCTCTATTTTGAAGTTGCCTGGAAATAATCCAGATCTTAACCCGATCGAACATCTATGAAGGTGACTAAGAGTGAGAAACAACCCAGCAATACAACCCAATTAATAGAAGAAATAATTAAATCTGGTTTTACATTATAACGGCTGATAGACTTTAAATGTCAGTTCATTTTATAGAGAAAGGCGGTTTTTTATAATCCCTTAATTAAGGCTAGAGATTACCTAATTAAGTAATAACTGATGTTATATAAGATTGTTTCGATATTTCATTTTTTCCAAATGTTTCACTTTTCTTTTTTATAACTTATGTCGTATTAAATGTTCCTCATAAAAGTTATTTCATCAATACCTGGATTAAATTATATTTCCAATTATATATAATTTTATGGCATTACTTTAAAGAAATGTAGCGTTATGAGTCCTCAAACGTAAAAAAAATATTTTTTCCATAATATTTCCATAATTTTGGTCACTACTGTGTTATAAATCACATTATAAAACCTAATCATAAAAACATATATTATGTGCACTTATGCTAACATTATATCGCATATAATTAAATTTAAACAAGTAACTGAGTAATGTTTTCTATTATTAAAATTTAAAGTACATTTGGAGGTTCATGAAATACTGATCCCTTTAACTTTGTTCATCCAATGTGTCTCAATGCCTCTAAATAGATACTAATTTTAAAATCCTTTCATTTGCCATAAAAAAAACTGTAAGGCAAAAAATCGAAAGCGATTCAGTATACAAAATAATATTCCGTATACAAATAAAACATGAATTAATAGCAATGATAATAATTTTATAAAAAAGTGGGTAAAAATAATAGTTATAAATACAATGACAAAAGATAAAACGAGTAAAGTAACACGAGTGCTTAATAATAATTCACCCAATAAAAGAGAAGAGATATTGAAATTTTCTCAAAAATACTAAAGAAAAAGTATTTTATAAATAATATATTCATAAAAAAGCTGAATAACTAAACTAAGCATTAAACAGATTAATAATTTTCAGAAAATAATGAGAGTAGCTTACGTGGAATTATTACGCAATTCACTTTTAATTTTTAGATTGTATGGCATCAATGTCGCTTTTAATTCAAAATACCAACCATTCTAAAGACAAAATAATTTTACGTCACAGGAAAAAAACTCACTTTACTTATATGTTTAATCAATTTATTTGTATGTTATTTTATGATACGATAACCAAAATAAAGCAATCCAGATACAAAATACTTTAATATTTATTAGTATATACATGTCAATTATTCTCATTCGTGAAAGAATCGGAAAATATGAAAAGAAATTAATTCCACAGTTCGCAAGGGGAGAAACTGTACTACAAATTGTATTGAAGTGAATCAAATACTTTTAGAGTAACCCAAACAGACAACATCTTTCCGAGTAATAAATGAAGCATCAGCATGGTAAAGGGAAATGACTTGATAAAATTGAGGAAAGTGGGTTTGCTTCAGTAAAGATAAATCTCATTAATATTGCCTAGCAGAGATCGAAAGTGATAATAAAGATAAGAAAACACTGAATGAGAAGTAGAATTCCTCATACGAGGATGATGCTCTATGTTTTCGTAAGATAATTAGACACACCTAGGAATAAACTTTCCTTTTAAGAAGTCGTAAAAATAAATAATGGTTTGTTTTCTGCCTTTTTATTTTTATTTACATTTGAGAAGGGATAAATAATCAATCTATTGATCAGAAAATTTTTAATTTATCAAATTAGTTTTATTTCCAGCTGTTATTCTATTTAAGAGAGTTTTTATACTATCGGTAAGCCTTTAATTTACAAATATTTCATTTCAATAAATTATTTTAAATTTTACTAAGCTCATATCGACAACAACATGATCAAGATAAATTATCTTCGAAATTATTACAAATTAAAAGAATACCAGTAAGAGCTTGAGGCTATTATTTTTGTTTATAAATTTTTATGTTACAATGACCTATCTAAGTTTATGGAAAGATGCTTACCTCCACACCTAAGATACGGAAACAAGTTACGTTGTGATAAGGGAACAAGATACTTTTGCACAGCTTGCAGTGTCTCGCTGAGTGCTGATTTTTGCTTACTGAAATTTCACAGAGAAAGTACAAGTAATGTGTAAAAGTTTTTAATTTCATTATCATCTACGAATGTAAAATATATCAAATTTACAATTCCATTTGCAGATTGTGGAATTTACGAACTATATTTAATATAAGTATCAAGTACTGCAACATAAAAAAATAAGGAAAAAAATCAGTAGGACAAAATGAGCGTTTGTAAATCTATGTCCCCTTTCCCCCCAAAAAAGAGTTTTAAAAATCAAATAATTTTATTTAGTAAGCTAAATGAATTCAATTATTACTATCTATCTGAATACTAAAATATTTTAGTTATAGCATTACCAAAAAATAATCTATCATGTTAAAGATCAAACCATATTTCTTCATTAACTTATCACATAATAGGTAAATATTTTTTTGTTTACATTTCAAATAGGTACTAAAAAATTTGTCCACAATGCAAAATAATTCAAGTATTTTTCCAACTGAGCTCAATTGGCCGCATGTTCAAATTAATATCGGCAAATGCAAATATTCCGTGCCCGATACAGGAACACTTATTTTCTAATCTTTGACAATTATCTGCCTTAATATCAACAATTTGACATTGGGGTCTTTTATTAAATACGATTATTATCGATGTCTGAATTTCAGTAAAAAATTCCACAGATGCTGGAATGTTTTATCTTTAAATGATTTCCTTTAGATTAAACAAATAATTTTAAAATGGGATTTTAGCAACTATTGATTTTCTGTAAATATCAAGCTTTGATTGAGATACCATTGGTTAGTTATTTAGCTATTCATTCTTTACCATGCATATCTTTCAAAATATAACTCTGTACTCGGATTTTATTTTATCGTAAACATTTATTTCTGTCCATAGTTTCTTTTTACAGAATCTGTTGTCACTACTGGGAAATAGAGAGATAACGCCTAACGCAAATTTAATGCTTTGGGGGTTTATAAGGTTTGTTTGATTGACTATATAGTATTTTGAAAGCTGGATATTTAATTATTCGTGATTACAAAGTAAGAATTAACGGAAGACATTCAATTGACATGAGGTTGTTTATAGGTGTGAGTGCGTTCTAATGTTTCATTAGTAACAAAAGATTCTGAATGAAGAAATGGTAGTTTAGGTAAGGACACCTGAGTAGTATTTAAAATTTCAAGAGAATAATTTTTCAATCGCTAATATAATCACATAATTATCATAAACTGTTTAACTAGCTTAAGACAAGTAAGACTGTAATACATAATTTAAGACAAGTTATTTCTTATTTGATTCAAAATTTTATTAAGTTATTAAAGTAATTTTTTTTTTATTTTCAAGTTTATTTGGCAACTTCTCACATGCCATAAAATGACTCTATGTTCCCTTAATTTCAATTTTCCAAAAAAAAAAAGAAAAAAAAAAAAAAAAAAAATAAACCCAGCTCAGAAGCATTACAGTTGCCTCGAGTATACTCAAGCAATGCGAATAAGTGCCATATTTTCTTACACACTGAAAGACATTACAAATGTATTTACATGAATTTTTTTACCTGGAATTGGTCGAAATATTTCACTTTATATTCATCCTCTAATTGTTACTGGGAAACTTCCGAATTTAAAAGTTTGTCTTAGTGCATTTTTAAAATAGCACATTCAACTTTACATAATGCAGAAGTATTTATCTCACTAAGTAATGCCAATTAATTACTCATAGTGGGTGTCAGTACAAATTTGTCTGCCTTCATATTTATCGTTACAAATTGTTTTTTTAAGCGCTTTAGTTAAACATAATTTCCCAAAGTCTACATTTAATCATTATTTGAGAAAAGAAATCTGCTTCATAAATAAATGTTCTTAGTAAATCTGAACCCACTGAGCTCAATTCAAAAGGGAGGGGGAAAACCAGAAGTGGAGGAAAAGTTGATAAACCGGGTCTTAATTTCCTCTGTTGAAACTTCCGTTCTTTAATTTGTTTTAGCTTTATGTGTATATTGGTCGTACAAAGCATTATCCTTTGCAGTAAATTAAAACTGATTTATAATTTAACCTTTTTAAATGTAGTTTGACCTAATGTTCTGATTGGGAAAATTAACTATAATGTATCCAACAAATAAATAAAAACATACTCCAAATGTTTTAACAAATATTGTAACTTTATTCCATTTCTAAAAATTGGATGTCATCATAACACTTTTCGAAAAATCAGAAAAGTAAATTATGCATGAGTAATACTCGTACTTAAGATATGTACTTGAGTAAAATCATGCTTTTACACTCTTCATGTTGCGTCTAGGGCTTATAAATATTAACAGAAATCACGAAAATTTGGCATATTACGTGAAAAAAGCTTAAAGGTAGAAAAAGTTTTGAAAATTTTTAAGTTTGAAATATCCTTAATTTTATTATTACTTTTAAGAACTTATAAAACTCAAAAATTTTCCGGGTTCTTTAAATTGCTACTATATGTGTATATCCTTTTCTAGTAAATTTTACTAAACACATTTATTTCATAAAACATATAAATAATTATAAAAATATATCAGCAAATATATTTAGAATATATCAAAGTACAAACAATGAATTTCTCAGTAAATATCTAAATACATAGAGGAATATTTTCTTACATGTATCCCCACCGTTTAATAATTGTTTTGGTTGTGTCACCATCTATTTCTTAAAAGTAAAATTTTAAATCCTAATATGTAAGTTAAAAATACTCTTTTTGGCTCGTTCATTACAATAAATGTTATTAAAATGTTTGATTACATCAAATAATTTACAAAACGTTTATGCACTTTTACAATCGCAAAATGTAAGAATCAGTTGAAGTACAAAATATATGTTTAGTTACAAAAATAAATTTATTTATTAGCTTAAATACTTGAAGATATTTTTGGGTTATTTTCCTAATGGTATACTAAATTTACACTTTACAAAGTGGAATTTTTTTGATATATTTGTGCTCAAATTTATATTATTAATCTTAAGAAATAGAGTTTTTTCCTTCTTATATTTCATGATTAATATTTGAACACATTATAATTAATACACATTCTACATTTATATCCATAAATTAAGGATAACACCAGCTACGGCAAATAAAGGCTCAGAAACAAAATAAACGTGACTTATTCATAAAGCCTATTTATTAAACAAAAGATAATGTATAAATAAGATAGCGTAAATGCGATACCATTCGCAAAAAATATAATTTTTGCTCACTGGAGCAATTATAAAAAATATCTCTCTTACAAATTTCTACCATTATATGGCTAATATGACGGTTAAAACCTTGTATGTCTCCCAGACGAGGAAATACAGTTTGTACAATGCCTAAGCATGCTGAATATCGAATTTTGGAGCTGATTTTGGGGACGACTACCCCACTCAGCAAGAAGCTCTTCGAAGTTCAGGTAATCATGTAGGAAGTGATTGATGGACTGCAACTCATCGCCCAAGAATATCTCACACATGCTCTATCGGATTCAAATCAGAAAAAAGGTGGTCATTCCTTACGGGTGATATCCTCAGATTGAAGGCATTCGTTTTATAATGCTTGCATTGTGAGGATGGACATTGTCATTCACAAACAAAAATTCTACGCTTATGGCATTCCTAAACAAACATACATGTTGTTCCAGAATGATGTCCCTCTAAAATTGGCCTATCATGGTTCCTAATGGAATACGTAGATCTGTTCTGGAGCCTAATATAATTCCTCCCCAAATGAGCAATCATGCACCACCGTAATGGTTTCGTTCAATGATGTCTTGGTGATAGCGGGTACCTGGCATTCGCCGCATTAAAACTCGACGTGAATCAGACAACCTAAACTAGGACTCGTCGGAAAGTATCACACAAGTCCCCTATGACGATGTCCATATTGCATGTTCTCAACTCCAGGCTAACCGCTGGCGACAGTGAGATGCCGCTAGCAGAACTCATCTGACAGGTCTGCTAGCATATAGACTAACGTCTGTATACGGTTTGACTTGAAACTTTCATACCGTGGCTGAAGATAGTTAACGAAAAGGGTCTGATGCTGTGCTCTGTCTGCGTACTCGGAGATTACCTATTCTGTGACGTCTACTGGCATTTCTATCATTTTGGAATCGTTGCCAAAGCTCAGAGATGACACTTTGGGCGATTCCAAGTTCTTCTGATACTTCCATCTGAGTACACCTACATTCTAGGCGGCGGATAATTTTACCACTAAAAAAATCATCCACATGCATCCTTTGTATAATAACTATTGGGTTGGGACATTGAGTGGTTTACAGAATGCTTGTTAACAATTTTATTCCTTTGTTACTATTCCTCATGTACACCTCTGTTACACTCTCGTCATTGTGACGGACTATCTGAGTCATCTGATGACTTCCTGTAATTTGTATATTACTTTTGAAGATGTATGTAATATTTCTACTTGCGTAATTTTTACTTTAGAGTTCGATTTCCGTGTGATACCGAATTATCCTTAATTTATGGACATGAGTGTATTTTTAACTTGATTTTCTCTAGAAAAAATTTAAGGTGTTCGATTACTTTAACATGGGTGATTCTTACGAAAAAGTGCATTTTGTTTTATTCTTTAATATTTCACATTTTAATCCTTCTATAATTTATTTCAAGTTATTAAAAATCTTCAATAGATATTGAGTCATCATAATTTAAATAACCTGCGATTCTATAAAATTTAATAATAGAAGTGACCAAACTAAAAACCAGAAGTTGTTTCTTCTTTGCCAAAATTATTTAATTTTTCTTGCTTTATAAGTTAAGAATCGTGATTTATAATATTTTTTAACTTATTTAGGGATGTAAAATGAAGACAATATATGGTTTTTATTTTTCTTAATTGTAAGCGAACTTCAAAAATCATTTTCATTTTTAATTTCTTGCGTTTCATAAAATATTTAAAAGTATTAAAATGTTTGTTTAATTTTGTTAACCTCTATCATAAATGATTTCATAAGTCCATTTTTATGTACAATAGTGGTAATACAATGCTGCTGATGTTCACTAGCACCTGGTAACAAAACTGTTTATAGAAATTAATGCTTATGTTTATAATAAGCATTCCTTGTGCAACTATCCCAATGACATATAAGGCAATAGGACTTTGTGTACTTACTATTATTTTGAACTCACCTCATACTAATCACTTAAATTCATTACAAATTATAAGATCTAGAAAGTATAGACAAATGGGATAGTTTTCTTTACTTAGAACTGCATAAGCATCAGGGATTGATGATGATATTTCATTACTGTTATGCGATAGCAGTCTTCAACTCTTATTCTGAGGCATGTATAAACAGTCTCCAATCGACTAATTCGTACGGAATGCTCAATTTTAGCATCAAACTACAAAATCATTGTAAAATATTAAGTCTTCATCATTGCTGAAAAATGCTGACAACTCTTTCTGAGGAGCGTAAAGAGTAGTTACGCTAATTGTATCCGTCAGGCGTTTTCCACCACTGCATTCTGGATTCAAAGATTTCAGCTACACTTCTTGGCAATCCTTAATTCCTCATCTGGTCCTGAAGCTCACATTGTGTGATTCAGTGTAAATTACAGGGTGTACTTATTGATTGAAATGTTAGATCTGTGCAATACTAAAGCTTGGAAGTCTTTCTAACTCATCAAATTCATTTTCATCCTTCTCCATTTCATTGCCTTTTGGAATGTTAGAAGTAAAATCGTGAACCACTGGCAATCTTTCTCATACATTATTTCATTTCCTTTGCTTTTTTTTATTTCGTGTATCGTATTAACAGCGCCCCGTAACATTATGTGTAAAATGTAAACAGAAAATTACTAAAATTTCTGAGCAGGAGGAACCTTTAAAGTAATTTTCGTATTCAATGACTAAACATTTAGTAAAGGCAGACTCTTTTATCTCGATATGAAATCAACCCTCCTACTATTTTTAATAGTACAATTTTTTGAAAAAGCAATCGCACTTTAAGTAGTTAGATGCTTTAAGATTAACGTAATTTATAACAGTTTAATTAATTTATGAATAATTTTCTTTATTAGTAAATAAATTTTTTACCTATTTGATTTCTTCTACGTTGTAATAATTTTAAATGGGAAAAAAATTGTGTTAACTCTTTGTGGATATGTGTAATTGATAAAAAATGCTAATAATTTGAAAGAAATACACAAACTTGATAATCTGTATTTGTTAGATATTTTAGTACAGCAAATGACATTGTCATCTTTTTAAACATAAATATTTACTATTGTTCATATTTCTGAAAAGAAACCAAGTATAATGGATGAATAAGAATATGGTTTACTTCACCAAATATTTTTTTTATATTTAGAAATATTTCATTATTTTCCGAAATGTTGTTTGAAATAATCAGTATCTACATAATTGATATATATCATTCGCATAAATGTTTAGAATAAGTAAGTAATGAGCTGTACTCTACTCATATATAGTATGAATAGTATATATATTTTTATTTGATAACTGAAGTCTCAAATAAAGGTTTATTTTAAATTTATAATTAAGATGCATTCTTCAATAATTTTTTTATTAAAATGCTAATGACGTAAGCTATCTTGCATAAAAATTATCCAATTCAATTTTTTTAGCGAAATTGCATAGTAAAATTCGAATTTAATTAAATCTAATTGTATTTCAATCTTCCGGTTTACATGACAGTTTTTAATGTCACATAAAGTGAATCAGATTTTTCTGTGTATGAATTCATATCCTATGAGATTTATAAAGTTAATTTTACGCAAGAATTTTAAGCTTATGAAACATTCAAAAACTTTCTAAATTAGAAATCATCCAAAAAATGCGTAGGATGTTGCAGATATATTGAGAAATTCTTAAGCAAAATTTTAATTAGAAACATCAGTAGAAATCTAAATGATAAAATATTTTGATTTAGCTTATATATTATTTCACATAAGATTTAAGAAAATCTTAAAAGTATTTATGCAGAATTTGAATGTACCAGACATGCATGATAAAATGTTGAACACTCAGAATTTCTAAAATTAAATGGATGAATACTGATTATAAACTAAATTTGTACATTACGTAATTCTAAATACATTATAATTTTCATAATGAAGATTTCACTAAGTGCAATGAATATTCATAATTTTAATGAATAATTCAAAACTACTTTAATATTATAAATATGCATGTTTTAATAAATTATTCGCTGTTTTGGTTCCCCAGGACAGTATGAATATGCATGTTTCAGGAATAATTCAAAATAGATTTCACAGATATTGGAAAACGGTTTTCTTAAAAAAAAAATGTTGAAATATTCTTTAAATGCATAAGCAGAATATGGACTAAATATAAAAAGGTGTAGCTAAATTAATCTTTAAATAGTTATTTACCATCAAATTTTTCTCTTAGTAATAACTTGAAGTATATTTTTATGAAATATAATTTTAATATTGATAAGGATAAATAAAGATTTATTTATATTATTATTTTAATCTTGCTTTCAAAAATATCTTCTAACATGATTGTAAAATTTTACTAAATACACGAATAAACCACAATTGTTCAATGAATAGCGATTATATAGAAAATTGTTACACTTAATGAATGTTAATTTTACACAATTCCAAATAAAATCAATATTATTGAAAACAGTTTTGAAAATTAATTTTCTATACCCAGTAATATAACTAGAACATGAAAGATTATAAGTCAATTTTACACAAAATATAATGATCCATTTTTAATGATGGTTGATCAATCGTGAAAACAATACAAAAAAAGCACTATCATTCTGTCAGTACTGTTAAATATCTTTTTACATATTATTATTTACAAACATACAATTGTTAATAATTATCTTAATGATATCTAGACACAAAATTAGTGAATTTTTAAATATAAAGTACACATACATACAGACAAGCTGAAAAGTCTTCGAAAAATATCCAGATAATCTAATTTCACTAAGCTGATTACATTTTTTTTATGTTCATACAGTTTTTCATTTCTGAAAATTTTTTCAACAATACAAAGGTACGTTCCTAATTTTCACAGCGCCGAGAAAAATGGTTATTAGATCAAAAGATTTGTATTTTAACTAGCAGAGTGTTCTTAAATTATTCTCTCAGAATACAAGAGATTACATATTTAACAACTTAACTCTTTTATAAAATGTATATATAATGATTTTATAATTTAATTTAATTGCATATTTATTACTTCATTTGTAATAATTGATTGGCTGATTGGTTGTTCTAACGTCGTGCTAGAAACAACACGAGAGCTATTAGTATTAGTGACGGACCTAGTAATTTTGAACCTGTATTTGCAACAAAAGTTTAAAAAATTAATAAACTTTGGATTATGTCGTATCACGACGAAGCACAGTTGTAGTCTGTGTATCATGGTAAGCTGTGTTACATTCAAAAGAAACAACTTAAGAGATTTCCCTCTGTGTTATATTTGTCAAAAAAAACTTCTAAAATCCATTTCTCAGAGCTAATATTTTCAATAATTTTCTTAAATTATCGTAATTTTGACAATTTTCTTGGATGTTAGTATTATTTTTCAGGTCAGTTATTAATCATCGTAAATTTTAGTTTTTATGGAAAATAGAATGTATTTAAGTGGTTGATAAATTTCTTTTTCGTCAATTTTTTAAATTGATAATAAAGACTGCGAATAACAATATTTGGAATTTGTTATTGTTGTTATAAAATTTATCGGAAAATAATTAAATAAAAATGCAAAAGTAAAATTAATAAGATGATATTCATTAATACATTTAAAAAAATATTTTGTAATATAATTATAAATATAATAAAAACATATTTTATTTAAGTCCATAAGGTTACAACAATTTATTGTGAACATCTTCAGGAATGAAGGCATTTAATAAAATACATAATTTTCGTAGCAATATTTGAAATATATGTTACGATAAAATAAATCTCGAATTATTATTAAAGCCGTTAGCTCTATCTAAAATAAAGAGAAAATAATTTCTTAAACAAATAGTATTCAATTTGGAGTTAAAATTTCAAATGTTTGAAGAATAAGAGCTCTCTTTTAAATTGTTTATATGTAACGAAGCCTAAATTGTGATTTTATTTTAAATAAACATAAATGATTTAAATTAATTTTAAAAATATTCTCAAAAACAATCAATTAAACAATTATGACTTATCGCTGAAATGCATATGACAATTATAATGAAATATAGTCAAGGAATCCCCCAATGAATGGTATTGTTAAAATATGTGAACATATAAGTACTACTTGAACTCCTTTGTAATGATATGTCAACAAAAGTTAACCCATTGTTAGTTCATTCAAAGTGTAAAGAATCCAGATTTCTCATGCTCTTTTTCTCAAATTAATGGCAACGGTAGCCTAGTGATCATGGCACGTACTCGTGGTTGATGTAGTTTCTGTTGAGTCAAGGTTCAAGTCCTGATGTCACTGAATATCTGATGAGTAGGAAGGTTTATGCGCGTTAAATCTGTTGAAGCTCCAAACTTTCCTATTGGTGTGGTGTAGAAGTTTGAAGAATTAGGTGTCATCTCAGGAGTCTTCCTCGTCCCTTGATCAAAATTGAAAATTACGTGGTATGTCACCAATAGCCCTCATGTTACTTATTAGTGTAACGTTAAGAAACATATACTCCCATTTCTCAAAATGTGTGGGAGATAAAAAATTGAGTTCAAGATAAAAATGTAGAAATTGTGTACTCTTCTTTACGGGATTGAATAAAAAAGTTCACAATCGGAACTATAGTTATGCTTATAACAAAAAATAATTTGAAGTTTATCTTTCATTAATCATGCATTTGCGTGCGTGTCAGTTGTGAAACATTAAAACTCAAGCCTTCATGTATCACAACAATAAGCCTGTTATTATATCCCTGTCAATTCCATTCATGAATTTTACTCTATCTCCATCTCAAGCCAGAGAGAGATCCTTTTCCCATCCCCTAAGCTCGACTCAATGGGAAGCAAATCCAAATGACTCAACATCAGTAGTGGGAGTGCGTTATGATGTAGTTTGCGTTCCTATAGCAACCAGCAAAGCAACAACCAAGTTCCTTTTCCAAAAGAAGGGAGGAGCTATGAGAAGAGGAAGCTCACAGACCTGCGCGGCTTTCCCATTCGAGTAAGAAGTCTCGCAGACAAGCTACCAAGCTCACTAGAGATTCATGCGTGCCGGAGAGATGTAGCTAAGCTCTGCTCTCTCTTATCAGTAGTGTTACAAAGGTTGACTTTTTTTAATCCCACTCTTCTTGGTGAATGTGATTTCTCTACCGCATTAGTAGGGAATGGATTATTTGTTCGGGTGTTCTAGACATCTGGCTTCTCTGCATTAATAAGTTAAATAAAGGAAAAAAAGGCATATGGGTTTTCGATATCGTGTTTCGAGATTTTCCTGGTGAGTTGGTTTTTTGATTTATTGAATGCGATTGTTCTTGATTGTATTGTTTGAATAAAAATGCATGAGAATATAATTTTCTTACTTGTATGGAATTGATATTTGTGAATTGTTTTATGTTATGCAAGGTTTAAAATATTTCTAAAATTATAGTTTTTGGATTTTTTTCATCATGAAAATGTTTCGATTTTTGTTTAATGTTTTAAAATTTAATGTCTACAGAATGCTTTGTTTTACATAAAAATTAATGTTGTCACTGAATATAAGTGATACAAGGCTTTCTGATTATGTTGTCGCTAAAGTTAATTCTATTTTTCGATTACAAAGAATTTAATATATATGTGTTTTAACTATACAGTCTCTAAAGCTAATTACTTTTCCGTTTCTAAACAATTTCACATTTAACATCATAGACTTATATTATACACTCATAAATAATATTGTACTGACTATTTACATCTGTTTTAAATTAACTTTAAAGAAATTAATAATGAAGGAATATTTGATTTTTCACACGTACAAAATGAAATCATTACTGTTTTTTTAAATTTAAGAGTTTGTCTTCTGCTGTAAGATTAATACATCTTTTTATTAAATTTGCATAAATAAAAATCGCGAGTTACTGAAAAATCTATTTTCGTCAACGAAATTATTTTGTGGTGTTAAATATTCCATTCAGCAGTAATTGATAACACAAATATAAGAAATCATATGAAACTTTAACCAACGTATTCAGGTGTAGAAATAGAATATTAACATTGAAAATATAACTATTAAATGGATTTTTCATTAATTAATATATTTATCTATCAAATGTTCTTGCAATTTTCTGCAATTTTAGCAGAAATTTTAAGTTCTTAAATAATAAATGCATATAAAATAAACAAATATATGTAAAAAGTATTTCAAAATCTTATTTTTTTTTATCATTATTGCATTTTTTGTTTAATGTGAATTGTTTATATTGCAAATGGGACATCAGAATGTGTGGGTTTTTTTATATGCAAACTGCTATTAGAAAAATAAGGAAGTATTGATGATCTTGTGTAATAAAATATTTCTATCCGAAATATTTATTCTAAATAAAATGTTGTCAAAAAACAATCCCACGTATTTAAAAATTATTTCACTGCTAATAAATGTTACTAAAATAAGTTTAATTTTCATTGCAAAGTTATTCTTTCAAGAAATTAAAACGATTTAAGTGAATTTTTTTTGTTACGATCGTAGTTTTGAGACGTTAAAATACATATTAAGTATAAAAGAATTCAATTTATCATTCCAAAATTCAACAATTAAAAATTTATATTCTTAAATATTTACATTAAGTAATGTTTACTGCAAGTTGCTGCATTCGTATTGATTAACAATTAAAGACTCTAATGGAGCCAATGTTTCCGTTTTAAAAGCATGTTTTTTTTCATTTTCTTATTTAAATAAAATAAAAGGTTAAAGTTCGCTAAAAAGAGAGACGTGAAGCAAGAAAAAAGCTGGAAATCAATTTTCCATTCTGTGTCTTGCATAAAAAATGGATTAAGGTTTCTAAAATTTTATTCGTGTATAGAAATCTTGAAGTAATGTTATGGAACGGATGATTAAAATATTCCAACAATTTTTTAAAACTTGTAATATAAATACTTCTTAAAGTTTAGAATATTAAGATATAAAAATAATACCAATTATTGTATATTCTACACATATGTAGGATGTACCCAAAAAGTTATAGCCGAATCAAGTGAGCAAAATAAGAACTACTAGGTCATCATTAATAAAATATGTAATCTCTAACTAACAATACGAGTATACAACAGTTGATTGTAAATAATGTTTGTAAATTAATTCTAATTAAAAGTAATTATATATTAACTTATAAGAAATTCAAAAGTTGTTTTTATTCATATACTCTCTTTCCAAGAAAATATTGCAGCTAATTGTTTTTACCTATAAGGCGATGTTGATTATCTTTAATAAAATATGAGTAATGAGAATGAGTATGAAAATATCTAATATATATATATATATACACTTAATTTCTCTTTATGAAAAATACTAAATATATGTAATAAAAGTATTTTTATTTGTTTTATTGAACTGATAAATAAAAATTTGTCATAAATTAGTTAATCAGAAATCATGTGTTTTTACTTCCATGTTGAATAAAGGATAATGCAAAAAGAAAATCTCTTTAACAACATTTTAGTGTCTTTTTTATCTTTAATGTTGTCAAATAATCAAGGTTCTGGATCTGAATTACGGCTTGAAATTATACTTTCATCTTCACAATGCTTTATTCAAACCATTTTGTTCATTGCAAAATAATTCATACTACAGAAAACTTATGAATCAATAATTAACTTTACAATCTTCCTCAATGCAATGTAAACTATGAGTTAATTTGATGAAATGACATTTATGTGAAGAAAGAGCTACATGCTGTTTAATTGAAACATCCTTCCAAAATCTTTTATTCGTTTTAATTAGTTTAAATATACTGTATGAATCGTCATAAAAATTTTAATTTTTTTCGGGAATCGCATATTTTCCAAAAGTTTTACAGAAACAGATAAAAGCTTTTACACTTATTTTCTATTTTAATTAGCTCTTTCTGAAATAATATTGACGGAGGAAACGTGAAATATCAGTTGATCGTTCGTCTCAAGTTAATTCTATGATTCTCAATGTGTGTTTAAAAAAGCGCTTCTTGCAACCCAAACTGCGCCAATAACAACAAAATTGATGGATTGTTACGTAATTAACAGGATGTAGCCCTAATATATGGACGAGCAAACGATCAATAAACTACAACGAACAAATAAAGGCATGGAACTTAACGTACATTGTATCAGTACGGAGCAGCCCATCGCTGCTGGCTGTGAAGAATTGGATAAGGTTGAAGCATTCAGTCAATAAGATAGGCTTTGAGATACGACATTCTATACGGTGTCCAATTGACCATGACCTCAGTATGATTTGCTAAAATTCTTGGGAGCGTCATAATTACCATTCCATGTTTTCAGTGATGTTTAATCGGTGATTAATTTAGAGTAAGTGGCTGCAAATATTAACAAACATTTACAGCTGATCAGAACGTAGATCGCATGTGCAGCAAATTTAGTATTATATGAAGTCACGCACAGGAAGGGGTTTTAATTTAATTTGCTAAATAAGTGTGTTTGATACTTTTCAATGAGTAAAACAAAAGATTTTACAGTAAGAGCTCGGTAAAAGCGTTGTTTTACTAACGGAGATTATTTTATAAAATTTTATTAATAAGAGGAAATAATATTTAGTGTTTTTTTAGAAAACGTCTTTGACAAACTATAAAAATATCACAAAATTATTTAAAGCTAAATCTAAAACCCTAGACAATATTGTTAAATTCAGTTTTATTTTATTGACATGAATTAGAAGCAGTTATATAATATTCTACCATATTTTCGATAAACTTAACATTTGCGTGAGAATTTATGCAAAATTGTCAAAAAAAAAAAAAAAAAAAAAAAAAAAAAATAAAAAAACATTTTAAAAAAAATTTTTCCTAACTTTTTGGTTTTTTTTGGTAAAAATACATTAGATTTCATATCCTTAATTTTTATCAACTTTTAATCATATCTTAATGACGAGAAATTGAATATTTTTTATGAGAAAAAAATTACGCGTAATTTTTCTTTTAATTTTCTACAATAAAATGCATTGTAATTGAGTTTCACTTAAATTAAGTTCAGATCAGTAAATATCTTACATTTTACTTCCATACTTTAATCATTCATAAAAAATGCAACTTAAAGAAAGAAACAGCGATAAAATTAACAAGAAAACATTTTGAACATTTTTCTCATTCTTTTATTTGTCCGAACAGAAATGAGAAACCCATTTTATTGTTTAGACAGCACAACTGTAAATATTGTTGAATACAAAAGGTTACCAAAGAAAAGAAATTTAATCTTAATAAAAAGTTTCCTTTTATAAAAGTTTTTTTTTATCCAAATGCGTTTTCTTTTATCTATTGCTCGATGATATTTTTTACCTTTAATTCATGTTATGCTTCAGTATTTTCAGTTTAATTTATTTAGCGTCGTTTTTTTGCCTTAGAAATTTTAAAAAAATCAGACTTTATTTAAAAATAATAATGACGATTTAGCAGTCATTAAAATATAAAAAATATTGTATTTTCAAAGAATGATAATAATTAAAGAAATTTCTACTTTCAATTATTCTAAAGCATTCAATTTTCAAATATTCAGTTTTTAAAATCATTTTATCATTGTAGTCAATATCGAAGTATATCACTTTTGAAATAACATTTCAATTTTGTGAATAGTGCATCAGTCAATTACTTTTAACAAAATTGTTACTATTTCTTTTTATTCCAATATACTAAAAGAAAAATTATAATAGCATGGAATATTTTTGTGGAGAGAGTAACCGACACATAAATTGAAGTAGAATTCTGTTAAACTGTAGATATAAACTTTATTCTCTTAATAAATTAAGTGTGATAAATTTTCTGAAATTTTCGTCTTAAGTTTTTTTTTAGTTTGTTCATATAGTTACGTAGTACAGAGCTAAAAACTAAAAAATATCTTAAATATTTAATTCCCTAATACATCAATAATTTGGTGTAGTAAATACACTACGGTATCAGAAATTCTGAAATGGGAATTTAGTGTTCAGACATTATTAAAGTATTAATTAAAAAATATGTTCATTGTTTTGAATTTAAAATAATCAGAGAACAACTTATAAGAAAAAAAATTCATTTCAATAAATGACACACACACATACTCATATATATATATATATAAGGATTTTAAAATTCGCTTTGAATCACTGATTTTATTTTATTTATACTGTCTTCACCAATATATTTTTTTAAAAATATAAAATTCCATTATACTTTTATAGTCAATAATAAAGTAATCTTTATTAAAAAGTCTATTTGATATTATATTAAATTATAAATATTTACAAACAACCCCTCATTATATTATGTTTTATATCATGC
>BMAW01110132.1:0-14517 GCA_019974015.1 Nephila pilipes | reverse complement strand
TGTGTGTGTGTGTGTGTGTGTAAAACTCAATATCAGACTTAAATTAAGGTATGTATTGGATAATATATGCTCTAAAATTACATATTTTGATTATAAAATAGAAGAATATCGGTATTTATACAAAAGAAAATTCAAATTAACCGTACTCAATAATAATAGCTTTAATTTAATTATATTGCGCTAATAATGAAACGATGAACTGAAAATTTATGAAGGTTGTTATGAAGTAAGAAATAATGAGTAATTCTTTAATTTCTTACTGCGGTTGTGTTAGAATTTACTTTATAAAAGCACATTTTGAATTTCTGGTTGGAGTAAACGTTCACTTTTTACTGCAGAGATGTGAATTATGTTATTTATCGAATCATTAAATATAAAATGTTTTCTGATTTACCTTCTAAACTCATTGATACTATTTTTTATATTATTTGTTCCACAATTTTTAAAAATGCATCATATATAATTTAAGAAATACATTTTGAAATGCTCCACATGCATTCAATTTTCTTACTTTTATATTGAAACACCGTTAAAAAAAAGAAAAGAGCTTTAACTAATTTTTAAGATATTAAGTTCATTTTACTATTAAGATTATTTCATATAAGTTTTCTTCTTAATTTAATTAACAGTGATAATGCTTATAATAATTACAATCGTCGATAAATAGGCATATGAAGGTATAATTTTTATTAATCAGTTATAATCATTTTTGAAAGAATAATTTTATATATATATATATATGTATATATATATATGTATGTAAAGGAAGTCATTTTTCTTTTTAGACGTAGTTGGTGAAGTGATATAGGTGGAGGAATTCTTAGAGACTTTATCTGTCATTAGAAAGTCTGGTAGGGATTATCCTTACACGTCTCAATCCGTTAGCTAACATTATAGGTTTCAGAGCACGTGATTGTGTAAATCAATGTTAGAAAGGATTGGTATCACGAAATAAGAATAAATACATTACTTTTAAGTGAGAGAATGGAAAAAATTAAGAAATTAAATTATTATTCACTAAAATTTACAAATTAAATTCAAATTATATATATATATATATATATATATATGCAACAACTTCAAGTCCTGAGTGATTAACACGTCTTGCCAAATGACTTAATGCGTTTTATTCTAATGCAATAAATTTCTCCTTTCAAAGAACAGGAACCGAACTCGAGAAAAGTTTATTACGAGTATATAACTCTTTCAACCAGGGATTTACAGCTAAAACCAATGAACTCAGAACGTGTATGGTGTGTTAATTCTGTAATAAAAAAATGGAAACTTAAAAGGAGAAAACTTCATCAATATAATCTCTTTATGCATCCCAGTAAAACTTATAAATTATTCTATTAAAAGATTTAAAGAAATAAAATATAGGGTCTTTGACAGAAATATGAACAAACTTATTTACTGATAAATTACAAATATTCCTACAGATTATAATTTATATATTCCCCAACATTTAAATGGATATTAAGGTTTTTTATAGCTATTTCAGTATACATTAAGAGATTTTGGGAATGATATATATCCTCTTACATAGCTCACTATAAAATTAATGAAATATCTCATGAATGAATGGAATAATTTACTTTATTGAGTTTTTTTCATACAAAATGGAAATAGATTTTAATCAATTTTATCTTTTAATGTTTTGTTTTGTTCATGCATCATGCACCAGTCTGGTGTGATGATGATAGTTCTTTTTTTATTAAATTGTAAAATTTTCTTAATATGTTTAACAGGTTTTTACCTATATAATCGCAAAGGCAATATATGCGTTTGAAGAAATCAACCAAAATGTGTAATTTCTGGCCATAAATCCATTTTAATATAGCGTATAGTTTTATTGAAGGACAGAAACTTTGAACATATGTTACACATATAATCTATCAAGTTATTTAAAGGTTATTTCAAGGAATTCTACACCATTCTTCTAGCAGTAGAAACTTTTGTAGAGAAGATTTGAGGGGTACAACTCATCTGCTTAGTATACCCTAAAAGAATTCTATTGGGTTCATGTCGATAGAACATACTGGCTAAGTTATTCGTATCTCTAATTCATACAAAAGAATGCGTCCACCATTTTTACTCAAATTAACCTGTAGTTATGGAACATTAAAAGAAAATAATCACCTCAATTAATGTTGAGTGTCTAATATCTGTACTGCTTAACAGCCACATATATATTTATAATGATGGTCGGCTCGACCATAAATAGATGTAACATCATAGATTACAATTTTACCAAATTTAGATTAATAAAACTCACAATATTCTTTAATTTGTTTTGTGAGTCAATTTTATATATTACTTATAATATTTTCTTCTTCAAAAAGTACTAAATATTTGTCTAAAATTCCAGGGATTTTTATTTTATGCAGTAGTATACTTATGTATCAAGTAGATATTGAATGAAGAATGTAGTGGTAGTCAGAAGCATACATTTGTTTAATTTCCTCAAAACACTGGAACATAACACATGGATCAATAAGTCACGAGACTGTGCGGTCGTTTTTTTGCGATTTCCTCCTTCAAACGCACCAGCAAGTCAATATAATAATCACTGTTGATTGATTTACCTTTTTCGAGGTAGTCAATGAAAATCACGCCATGCGTATCCCAAAAAACTGACGCCATGACTTTGCCAGCTGACTGCTGCGTTTTCGCCAGCTGTGCGCCACTCAGATGACTGCCGCTTCGACTCTGGAGTGTAGTGATGTATCCATGTTTCGTCCATGGTCACGTAACGACGCAAGAAATCTTTTTTGTTGCGAGTAAATAGCGATAAACAGCTTTCTGAATCATCGACTCGTTGCTCCATCGAAAGCAATCGCGGCACCCACTTGGAAAAAACCTTTTTCACTTCACTTCAAAAAACATTTTTCAGTAAATACACTTCCATATGATATCTGTGTCATCTCAGCAATCTCATGGAGCTTCACTTTACGATCTTTCATTATAATTTTTGTCACTTCACTCACATTTTCCGGTGTAACGGCTTCCACAGGTCTACCCGAGCGTTCCGCGTCATTTGTGTCGGTACTACGACTTTAAACTCGGCAAACCGCCGACAAATTGTTGCTTTTGGTGGACAAGAGTCCGGGTAACATTTTTCAATCCATTGTTTCGCTTGCATGGTGTTTTTACCCATTAAAAAACAATGTTTTATCAGAACACGAATTTCGGTTTTTTCCATTTTTTAAACAAACTACAAAACGACTTTACTCCAACCTCGATAACTCAGCTGTTTCTGGTCCGATCGACTTAAAATTTTGACACGTTTCAAGCAAAGGTTAGTACTCCAGAAAGACCTGGTTACTGGTTTACTACGAGCGCCATCTCTGGGTTAGTCTTGGAACTTATTCATCCATGTGTTATTCTGTAAAATATATATTTTATGGTGTGATAATCAAACATGTAGCTTAGTATTTTCTTAAAAGCATGTAAATCTGAAAACTAGTTTATTTTCTTTAAAATTGTCTTCCTATATCTGTACGAAAAAAAATAATGTTCAACAAACAATAAAATTTAGAATAGTAAGAATTTTTTGTAGTATTTATGGCACTTGTTGATTTTAAGATGAGGAAACATACTCCAGGACTTCTCTTTATGAAACCATTCTCAAAGCTGCATCTGTTGCAGAGTAAATTGAACTATAAATTCTGAATTCTGGAAGCACGACAACACTTATTTGTTATAGTTTTGCGTATCTTTTTATATTCTGAAATTCTTTCACATTTCGATTCAACGAATATCAAGAAGCACTTTGATACAACTCCCTGAAGCAAATTCTTTGTTTTCTAATAAAATAGTTTTATGTTTTCAACATCTAAAAGCAAATAAACATCTCAAATACCTGCTAGCGTTTTGGTTTGAAGTTATTACAAAGAGTAATATTTCTTACTGAGTAATACACGGAAAACCTATAGAAAAAGTTAAAGCAATTTATATCAATAGATGTAATTTGTGATACAAAAGCATTTTCTCTTTTGTTATTTATTAATAAAAATCTATATATAATACTCTTACGATCAATTTCTTTTGTTTCAAATGATACTTATATGACACTTTTTTAGATTTCATTTCCTATTATCTCAGAATAGTATTCCCTTGACGGGGTGTAGATGTTTAGAGAGGGGTTGTCAGCTCAGGTGTCACCCTCGTCACTTGACCGAGGTTCAAAATTTAGATGTCCTTCACCAAAAACTCTCGTGTTGCTTCTTGTGAGATATTATCAAAACCAAAGCAAACATTAGAACAGTGTTTTTATGAATATTAGAAATCTTCACAACTAAATGAAGTATATTGTAAGTGTTTTCTAGATCATTAATGACTTATTTTTAGAAATCATAATTCAATTTTATGCCATGTACTTCAAACATCTTCGTCTGTTTCTCTCTATTTATTAAATGAGTTTCGAATAAAACACAACGTTTTCTATTACAAGTCATAGTTTGTGTTCTCAATTTTAAAAATGGAATATTTGCAGTACTTGGAAATTGAATTATCTTTCAATTGTATTTAGTTCTTCTATATGGAATACTTTTCGTCTTATTAAAAGAGACTATTAAATCTGAAACATTTTTAGGATACTGATATTTTAAGAAATAGTGATGGTTAATTTTGAATGCGAGTTATTTCGTTGAATAATGTAAACTTTGATTGAGTATAATTTTAGTAATCTGTGTATACGTCTTAACAGCGATATGAAAATAGCTTGTATGTTAACTGATTCACTTATTTAGTTACTCACAATATGTAGCTCGTAAGAGACAGTTTTGAAATAAATTAGTTAACTATATATTCCCCTTAGTATAATGCTTTTATTTGTTAATTTACTCTGAAGTCTTTTTTTTATAGTCATATAATAAAGTATACTTGTATTTACACCTTTTAAAAGAAAGCTATTTTGTGTCTTTGGCTAATGAAACATTTGAAAAATGATTCTGCTTAGCTTGGTAAAAGAAATTATCAGCATTGTAATGCTGATATTATTTACAATATTAATACAATTTTTAAAATTAATATATGTAATGTGCGACAAGTATTACTTATTTTGAAGGCAATGAATGATTCAAAGAAATGAGAAGTTTTCTAATGTGCTCTCTGGATCTCTCTTGCAAAAAGGAAATGATTATTTTAAAGAACATTAAACTTCAATATGGTAAAATTTTGTTTTGGAGAGACGCACAATATGCACAATAAAACATATCAGTTGTAATACAACATTTCATTGCATACAAGCATGCCCACAGAGAAATTCATACATATTTATATGTAGAATTATTTTTAAATCATTCCATAAGGAAAAATCAGGGCAAAGTAAGGCAAGCAGAACATCTTTTTTATGAACAACTAACCGTGCTTGATTTCGATAAGACAGAACAGCAGTACTAACAGCTCAAATATCAACTGTCCTGTTGCAGTTAATCAAAACCGTATAACCTGTTTAGAAATTGTTTCCCATTATCTTTAAGTTTCTACTGATACTCAGACTTCTGTAAAATAAATTGGATTAATAATTAGCATTGTTTATTGTATTGAACTTGATGATTTAATGATAAAAATGAACGAAATAACGAAAGGGAATTACCACACATATTTCCAGGTATTAAGGCAATCCATATATCTGTAAAAAAGCTGTAATAAAAACTTTTTAAAATGGTAATTATTTATTTGTTTATAATTTCTATCATGAGTAATTAATTCACGAGTAATCAAAACTATGATTGACAAAATACATAATTAGTTGGAGTAAATATATCTTTTTAAAGTAATAAATGTCCTTTAATGTTTTTTATTTCAAATGTATGCATAATATTCTTCCTCAATGATCAAATACATTGTTTCTTACATTTATAGTTAAGATGTACAAGCATTTTATCTTAACTTGTTATCATAAACATTCAGCTAAGCTGTTTTTTTTTACTAGTTATCTCTTTTATATTTTCCGTAAGCATGTTATGTCATTATGGCGCTATATTATTTTCCTGAGCTGAAAGTTCCGTCTGACGCATACTCGTACATCTTATACATTTTTAATTAAATATTGTTTTCACTCTAACTCTTATTACCTTCATAAGCTTTAGTTTATATTCAAAATATTTACCTAAATCATCTTATACATTTTTTAAATCATTTCCATAAAAAAAATCGTTCTATTTCCATTATTTCACTCACATTGTAAGAGATTTTGATTTATAGCGCATGCGTGCTTTGTAATGGAAATTGTAAAAAACCTATAATCATGAGTTAGACAAGACTAAATATATCATATAAAAATTATATTTTAGATACTAAGAGTATCAGAATTAAAATGCTAATTTAGTTTTATATTTTAATGTGAATATTAAATGATTTCGTATCAAGATGCAAAAATACAGTTTCATTTATTATCGATTTTTATTTCACATAAACTGTACTGGAAAGGGTTTAAAAACAGCATTTTCATTGATTGCAAAACTCAATATCTCAAAATGTTATACATCAATGAACCTGAAGTCGTACAAATATGTTCTTTAGATACCTGTACTGGGAGTACAATATTCTTGAAATTTTAAATTGAGTAGAAGTTTTTATATATTGTATTATAGGAAAAATTATGATGACTTTTAAAGAAAATTTCATTGTTCAGAAATCGAACTTCTATAGCTTCCTTTATAATGTTATGTTATAAAAATAATAGATTATTCTTTAGATAAGATTATATTCTGTATTTTCAATTTCTAAAATGTCAATACATTTATTTCGTTTTGAGTTACCATGTTTTGCAGAAAGTCTTATTTTTTGCTTGTATTTGTATAAAATTCCCTGTTGAGAATAAAAAATATAAACTAACAAAACTTTGCTGAGGTGCTCTTCTTATTTTGAATCCTCATAAGGACATAAAATATGCATTTGTCATCAATTTTATGTAAATTTCAAATATCTTCTTCGAAGGTGTACAGTTACTTCAAACGGCAATATTTTGAATGTAATATATCTTAGTTTTCTGATGTAAATGGGTTACTAGTCTATCATCATTAGAAGAATGGAAAAATACAAAATTATGTTTCCTTTTGTAATCAAGTCTTAGCGATTGAAGTTAACTCAGTGAAAAAAGGAACATAATTACATAAATGAATTCACAACGCAACTATGAGTAGTCCTTAAATAGCAAATTTAAGATAGGAAGATAATTCAGGTTTTAAAGAAGAGACTATCCATATTCCTATTGTATTGAGTTGAAAAGACGTACTATGAATAGCGGAATCATTAATAGGTTACAGAATTTTGCCTATTTCCCTAATTCTAGAAAAAGTCAAGTTTAAGGAATATGTTTTAAACATTTGAATGATAATATAGTAACCACTTTATGTGTATGCATTAACTATTAATTTAATATCATTTTAATGAAAGGTATTATCCAAAACGCTACGGGTTAAAATGTACTCAAATTATTATCGTTTTGTAACTTGTCAGATGTTAGTCCCCATAGGAATTTTTTAAAAATGCTACTCGCTTTTTCTAAATGAAATGCTCATAGTAAATAATAATAATAATAATACAATAAATGTTTGGTGACTGTGGGAACAATTAATTTCTTTAAGACGTTTCTTAGACTTTGTCATTTTAGCATCACGAAGATGAGGAAAATTCAGCGTGAAATAACTCATTTTAATTATTTTATTTTATTAAAAAATTTGGAAGTTTGCTCACACATTTAATGGAACAGCGAGAATAAATTAACATTAAAAATACTAAAAATTTTGTTTTTATATTCATTTTTATGTTCAATAAAAATTAACTGTGTGATTATTTTTATTAAGAGCAAAATAATTATTGTTCATATTTTGCACAGGACTATACTTTTATATAAAAACTATAGTACTTGTTCAATTAATACCCCCGTTAATAATACAAATGCAATCATTGCTTTCTTAGATGGCATTTAATCTTATATACTTAAGTCCATACTTATGTACACTTATGTAAGTGTAAGTCCATACTTATGTAAGTGAAATCACAAATGAAGTAAAACATCTACATTGAAAACTAAATGACAAAATATGAAAAAAAAAATAGTTCATAACATCTCTTTAAACACATTTTTCATGTCACATTAAGCACTAATGCATAAATAACTACAATTGTCATCAAAACGAAAGCTTTCTTTAGTAGAGTATAAATGCTTAAAGTCAAAAGAAAAGCTTTCTTTTTTGAAAAATACATTGAAATGAGTTTCGTTTTTCGTGAATAAAAAATATTATATGATATTCTTTACACCTGATGTAACATAAAATAATGATACATCACATATGTGCTTTTAAAAGTGAAGAAGAATATCTAAGTCCTCAAGTCATGGAATAAAAAATAAATTCTAATAAAAATAATTTATTCGTAATCGTTGACGTTCACAAAATTATCGATATATTTTCACGAACATACAAGGAATCATAGATACCGGATTAAGAGATAATTATCTTGAGAAAGGATGAGCTCATTTTTACACATTCAATCTGGTCATGATTTCCCAATGGAATGGTGTGGAAGTTTGGCAAGGGAGGTTACAGCTCAGGTGACTTCTTCTCCACTACACTGAGGCTTAAAATTACATGGACCGTTACTATTAGCCCTCGTGTTGCTTCTCATTACGATTTTCCCAAACCATCACAATTCATATTGCAATATCTTAACAAGGTATCACAGCTATTAATTGATTGTATCCGGATTTTGATGTAATCAGTAAAACTCATATTTATGTACTTCTTTATATTAAGTCTAAAAAAATTTAGTAATTAACCATAAATTTTAGTAATGGTGTCAACGTATATTTTCAGAAATAACTCTTCATAAATTGTGCTATTAACACTAAGTTTAAATTTCGATTAATATTTCTGAATTTCAATTTAAATGATAACCCACGCATAATATTTTGAGAGAAATGTATGTCATGCATAGAAAAACTGTTTAAAATGTTTCCACCAGTGTAGGAACTTTCATTTCTCGAGAAAAAAATACATATTCAAAAAAATGTGTGCTGGAAACTTCCAAAATCAATTTATGAAAGCTATACAAGAATAAAAGGATTTTGAAAACGGTAGAATGAAATAAAAGTCTGGTTTCGCGTTCTATCGGGAAATTGAAAAATCAGAGACGAAAGTTCTAAGTGTATTTGCATAAGAACAAATTGAAAGATGATACAGGGAACCATGTACATCTGAGGATCCAGACATGTTTCTCAAAAGTCACCTACGATGTTTGCATTTCGATCTGGTATATATTTGAATTATACGTTGCTTTCAGATTTTAAAAAGAACATTTAGAGAAGCACTTTCTCGAACTATGCTCAGTTGATTTTCAGTTCCTAAAACATAAGTAATGTTTGCTACTTTTAAGACTTCCTGAGAAAATATAGTGCCTTAAGGATATATTCAGTTTAGAAAACACAAAGGCAGTTTTGAAATAGATGATTTTATTTTCTGGAACTGTTATGGTCAAAATAATACATTAAATGAAATTGTATTTCTTTATATTTATTAAATTTATTGCTATAATCAGATTACTTTATTCATTAAGTTCCTTAATTTGTAATTATAATTAAAGATAATGATCTCAACAAATTAATGAAGCAATATTATAAAACATATTTTTATGTAATATTTTTTTCTTAACCATGTTCACCAAATAAAATTCATTATATACATTTGCGAAAAGAAAATGTAGGTATTTTTTTATTATGATATGAAAACATCATTTTTCACATGATAAACTTGAAGCTAAATAACTTTCCTATATATTTTAATTAAAATGAAAAATATATGCATGTGCCATAATCTCATAAAAACATGATATAAATCTGAATACATATTCATCATTTAGCATAAGAAAAGCTTTTCTATGAATGTGATACTCATTAAATTCCAAGTTCGCATAAAAGTTACTCGAAGAGATTTGCAAATCGTTATCAGCTCATCGCATTTGAGCAAAGCTAGTTGGATAAGCACCACATACAGATTGTATAAAGGAAAATATTATGAATTAGACTTAACATTTTGAAGTTGCATTCGAAAGTTAATTGTTTATTTGAGGATAATTGTTTGTTTGTTGACTCGTGTAAATAAAATGAGCTTGGAATTTTCGGAGCTCGAGTCGGAATTTTCCCTTTATAGAATCGCAGGGGTCTGCAGGGTCTGCGTTTTATTGTTCAGTTATATTGCTCGTCACGTTGGTTTGGATTCCGTGACTCCGAAGCTAATATAGAATTGTTGACTTCTGAGACTTATGCAGGTTGTCAATAGCCTCTGGATACTTATGCTCAGTAGAGGAAACAAATATTAACTATTATGTACAAACGTATTAAATATTATGTATTAACTATTATGTACAAACAAATATTACTAAACTATTTATGTGATCAATACTGCGTGGAACAATTGTTACGGAAATAGGTTAGACCTCTCGACATCCTTTCAGTCATATTTCTTTTCTGCTTGCGTAAAAATGATAGATGCATCCTTGTGAGAAAGAAGCCCAAAACGGATAACTAATGTTTTTAACTTCCATTTCTCACTGTCTATGGACCTAGTATTTGACTCGATGCTTGGCTCATGTGATGATCCTTTAGGATACATATTATTTTCGATACCAGTACTTTGTACCATCAATGCTTTATTTTTGAATTGATACTGTCTATAGTTGTTACCAGTTTTAGAGGTTATCATATAACTAACTATAGTTCCACCTTGTCATTGTTGTACCGATCTTCCTAGATGCAGTGGTTGCATGACTGTTGAGTGACCAGCACTCTTTCTAGATGAGTCATTAAAAGAACCTGTTAATGTCTTGCAAGATACTAGTACTCTCCATTTTATCAAACATTATGAATGATGAGCTGTGGGATAGTGTTAAAACTGTAAGGATTTAAGCACTTTTATGTGTCATTCAATTTATCAAAGTTTGAGATGAACTAGTGACCAATTGTTATAACTGCCAGATATGTTATGCCTGTATACTAAATTCCTCACTCCGTGTACCTTAAGACTCATTTTAGTCTTATAATTTCGTCCTCCAATTCCACTACGTATGAACAATTAATAATATCATTTCGTTACACACAGAGAGAAATATATATATGTTCATGAATACATTATGAAACATACAAAGAATCGAAGTTTAAATTTAAAATTAAGAAATTAAGTAGTTACGAAAATAGTTCTGTGTTTGACTACAGAAAAAAAATTCTAAAACAAAACAGTAATTATTTTTCTTAAAAATAAATTTATTTAACAAAATAAGGAAAAGAATATCAGAAAAAATAATAAGAAGAAGAATATACAAAGACAGACAGCAAAAAATAATTGAAAAAAGTAAATACTCTTAAAATGAGTAAAACTGAAATAAAACTATGAAATACTGTCACTGCATTAGGATATTGGTAATCTGCTTAAACATGTTTTAATCATTCGACATGTGAAATCAGCTTATCTCTAAAAGACATAGACACAGCCTAATATATTCGAGGAGGAAGAAATGAAAACTCATAAATTAACAGAAAATCTCTTTTAGAACTAAATCTGATATAGAATTTCATTTCAAAAATATTTTTATTAAGGAAGTGTATATAAACAAAACCTAAAATAGCTTCGAAATGTTTCATAGTGTTATTCATAATCATTAATTGAATACAGCAAAAATATTAAAAGTAAACTTTTTTTGGAAACATATTGCACAATTTTTTTATTTATTCCTAGTGATATGAAAATATATCATACTTAATGAGATAATTCTATTTCAGGAAAGCTTTGATAGCTGTCTTCACATTTACCACTTACATTCTAAAATCCGCTAAAATTAAATCGAAGGTTAAAAAAAGCATAGCAGATAATTATACTTAAAAATGTCGTTTTGAGTAAAACATATTTATTTTCTTGGGTAGCATAGAACTTTCTTCAGTTTTAAGAAAATCAAATATAAAATACGAAAATATATATTCATCATAAAACAAAACAACATCTTTATAATGTTTGCTTCATATCTATTATCACAGTTACAAGTCTATTTCATTATTAATGGCTGAAAACAAAGAATCATAATTTTAATCAATGAAATATATAATTATAGTAATTAAAATTTTCTTCCTAAAATAAATCTTATGATGAGGATTTTAATTCCCCCCTGAAGAGATAAGTAGAATCTATAGAGCCTATGTTTCGAATTTCAGTTTTGAACAAAACCATATTTTACATGTATTTTTTAGACATCCTCAATATTCTCAGATGTTCATAGAAAAATGTTAATTGTTCATAAACTAGAACAGTTTCTGCCTGTGATGACAATGTAAATATTTTTTTTCTTCAGGAATATATTGAAGAAGTACATTCTTATTAGTTTTTATTTACAAACGTTTATTATTTTTTATTACTTTAATATAATAAAATGAATTTTAAATTAACGTTATTAATTCAAAAACAACTGAAGATTTCATAACGTATATCCACATTTCGAACATAGCCAGAAAAATATATTCAAAAGGTGGAAAAATAAATGAGTATCTTATTTTTCTGTGGAAAAGGAGAGACTTTCTTCAGTATTGGTACCGAGATCTACCTAGCCATTCTTGTTTCTAGCTTTGGTACCTAGATGCTCTAGCCCTTCTACAGATGTTTCTTCACATGTACCTAGCCATTCGGAAATAATTTATCAAAATGAATTTTTTGAGACTGAAGGACATTGGTAAATATAGTAATTGTGAATCAATTTTACTTTCATGTATATCTGAAGAAAAAATTAATCTGTTACATTTTTCGTTCTTGTATCTAATTATTATACTTCTAAAACAATATATAATTTGAAGTAAATAAAATCATAAAAAAATAATTAATAGATTGTAAATGGGTAGTAGAATAGTAATATGAATAGAAAATTATGAAACGTTTAAAATTGATTTATTTACTATTTTAGAATAAAGTTATCCTTTATTAAGTCCCCTTTTTTTGTAACTTTACTATTTTAGAATAAAGTTATCCTTTATTAAGTCCCCTTTTTTTTAAAATCGAAGACATTTCAGAATTATTTTTAGAAATTTAAAATTTAATATAAGCTATTTAATTAAAAGTATCTTAAAGATAGAAATATCTTATGACTTGGCAAGTACTTTTATACATTAATTAATTATGTTGATGAAATCAATAAACTAAATCATTGATAGTATAAATAAGTTATCTATATACTACTCGTATAAGCAATATCAGCAATTAAGAACGCATACACCAAACATTATTAAGGTTTTACTTCTTTTGACCATTGTGCAATTTTTTTTCCATTTATTTTTGTATTTAGTAATTGTTTTCTAAAAGTTTACCGATATTTATTATAATTCAGGCATGAGTTTCAAATATTCTCAAACTGTCTTTTCAATCCAGACTTCTCAACTCATTAGTTCCAATATATATTCTAATGAGAAATGTTTGCGATTAATCGTCAGCTGAATAATTCCGTTAGCTATCAGAAGTAATTATTTAAATTTTTCTATCTAAGTTACAACATCACATACGGTTGGAGTATCATTTTCAGCATAAGAAGTAGCATACGATTCTTGTTTACTCAGTAACAAAATTTTAATTACTGCATGTATAATTACAAACATGAATGGAAAATTTACGCATAAAAATTCAAGGCAGAAAAATACACAGATATTTTTTATAAGTAATCAGAAATAGTAAGAATTTCTACATTAAAATGGATATATGATACTATATCAAACTTATTATTTCGATTGCACACCATTGTAAACCTTTCAATTATAAAAACATATTAAAGCTAGTAAGACCATAAATTATTTCCGCAAAATACTTAAAAAGAAAAGAAATTTCAAACTCTTATACTTGTATTGCCAAGCAAAATTAAGTTCTTTTTTTGAAATGGAATTTCTTTCTTAGAATATGTTAAAAATAAATAACGTTTTAATAAAAGTTTAATATAAGTTTGCTTAAAGGAAATGAAATTTTAATTACTTCTTCACTATGGTACATATTTGTAATAAACCCTGCGACACCTAGGCTTCGAACGGAGTGAAGCGGTTTTATTTAGGGGAATATAGAGGTATAATATTTTTCAAATAGTCAAACAGAAGAGCAATTCTCCTCTTATTTGGATTCAAATATTAAATTTTCATATTCATTAATTTTGGAAATTTTTTTATTCAGGATACTACTTCTACTTATATAAAGATTTTATTGCATATGAATTAGTGGGTAGTTAGTATAATCATATTTGCTCTTATTTTGGTATAAATCTATATTATATACATAATATGCATTAATATATATTCAAAATATTGATATCTGGGTTTCAAACATAAAATATTTTCAATTGCTCACATTATGAAAACTACTGAATGTTTTTACTCGATATTTATAATTTAATAGGTGTTAATAAAACAATACCTAACATGTATTGTGAATCTCTATGTATTCGTAGTAAGCAAATAGAGATTACTTGATACCGTAGGTTGGAGTTTTGAAATCTCTC
>BMAW01110125.1:0-35060 GCA_019974015.1 Nephila pilipes | reverse complement strand
GCTACCTATATATCTACTATATGTAACATAACTTTCTTTAATGTGAAAGAAAGCAGTAACTCACCTTACAAGGTCCGCAACAACCCTGACACTCAGTTAAAAGTATCGAAAAATATAGACTACTATGGAGCCAGATTAAAAGAGGCTGATTTCTTGATGGTAGATATTTCAATGAATATCTTTGGAGATCACAACAGTGAAACAGAGGGACGGTTTTTTAATTTACAATATAATTATTGGTAAAATTAGTGAGAGATAATTTTCCTACGTTTGTAACATCATTGTCCTGGAGAGCGCTTCTCATTAATCTATTTACACGCGGATGCATGCATTTACGATACTCAAATTCCGTGGTCTTAGTCCACAAAATATGTAGGAGTAAGTAATTCTTCAACAAGCTGCAACTTGAAGCCATACATTGTACAGCAGCAGAGTATTTGTGAAGATATACTAATTTATCCTCTAAATTAAAACGGAATACACAATGAATTTAAAATAAAATCTTTCATTATACTGCCGACATGTTTTGCGTTCTGTAATCTTTTCGTATGTTTCTCTGCTAAAAGTAACATACAGAACCATTGAAAAACTAACAAAGTTCAGCAATAAGAATGATTGCTAAAGCCTCCAAATATATGAGAAATAGTGTAATTCCAAAAGCTCTTAAAATCACCAAAACTAAAGAAAGCATTCAAAAAAATTGCTATTGAGCACTTCCTCAAAATTATCTGACAACTTCAATATTTAAAGAATACATAATTTGTCCCACTTATCACATAATAATAAATATCTAGACACAGTACACCTCCAGGTTCTATGATCACCCTGGAACAAACATATATATATATATATATATATATATATATATATATATATATAGGATATGTAAAATGCATTGCATAAATTTTTTTACTGTTTTCGGTGGATTGCAATACAACTATACCAATAACTCATAATATTTTGCCCTGTCAATTAATATCTTGTCTTATTTTATACGCAAGCAAAAATATGGAAATTCAACAGACATAAATTCAAACTAAGCAGACTTTTGAAATAATCGTTGAAGCTTTTATTTCAGTCTCAGGACATTTTGTCCGGCCTCTCGGTATGTCAGTGAAACAAGTGGAGCTATTTTTTTTTGATATTGTAACGAAAATGGCTTTATTTTGTATTCCTTCCATTACTTTAATTATTCTTTCAAAACCATTGACTTATTTTTGAATATCAGTACACGTTCAATAGTGCCTAACATGTTCTGTTAAGCCCTCCTGTTAAAAGTTATGTCTCGGCGTATTGTTTCCCTCCAGAAATTGATCCGCTGAGAATCAGTGTCTAGACTGAATGTGACTAATCTGTAAAAACACACCATCTCTCACACCATCATCCATTCGTTAATGGCTACTCATTTTACCAATTATACCTTACAGAATTTACCCATCTCTTGCGAGAAATACGTTGAATGTCGAGGAGGATCACGAGCACCCAAATCGCCGACAGCCCTTCGTGCGCTTATGTCACAAATGCGCAACCACACAGCGAACGTGTACGTATTCGACTGTGCAGCTTTAAAAAATACGCTTCAATTCAAAAAAATTTGTTTTGTAATCACATTTTTCTTCGTACGTAAGTGTGTTTCAATTTGATATTTAATAACGATTTTTTAGTTATGCTTAAAAACTGAAAGTACACAAAGTAAATTCCATTAAAAAAAGAGGCAGCTTTCGATTTGGATCTCCAGAAAATTAAATTGTGAAATTCTGCACATACTAAAAACGTTTAAACGGGGAGGAAAACCGAAACATTGTTTACATCTTCACGTTGCTAAGCGACGAAAGCAAATTAAGACAAATTTTATCACCTCGTAAGATATTTAAACACATCGATTATTTAAGTTTCGAAGTAAGAATTATTATTTCATTAATTCGTCGCTGGAGGCACTGTGATAGCATATATTTTCCTTCCCTGTAAACAGATTTTTATCCTTAGGCGCTAAAACAATTTACAGAAAAGTTCACAGAAACTTTTCTTCTGACTCTGAAGAATGTAATCTAATTATATCCAAGCATATATTTTTTTTTATTTAAATGCAATAAGAAGTAAATGGAGGAAGAGCATGTAAGCAAGTGACAAATTTATGGAAATGGAATTACGGATTTATTTACTTTACTCGTTTCATATCCTTGTCATTAACGATGTTTAAATTATTCGAGTTTCAAGCAAAGCGAAACTCATTTACTATAGGATTACCTTAGATTCTGTATCTAATTTTCGTAAGAAACGACTGAGTTATCAGGAATAAGGTTTACAAAAAATTTGAATTTTATATTATGAGAAAAATATTGAATTAAGAAAGAAATTCATTGATATAAGCTCTTGAAAATTCATTTGTAAAGTTCGTTTATTTATATTTTTCTCATTAGGAGACAAAATTCTATTTGATTTCGTTCTTTATAATACTTGAGAGTTATGGATAAAAGATTATGGTTTCATTAGGTGGTTAAATTCGGTTCAATTGTTTTATGTATGTATTAAAGAAATATTAATTTGATTTAAAAAACACTTATGTCCCTCAAGGAGTAAGTGTACTACAGTAATTCTTTAGATAAAATTTGTATAGTTCGTTTATTTATATTGTTCTTATAGAAAGACGAAATTCCGTTTGATTTTGTTCTTTATAATATTTGGAAGTTATAAATAAAAGATTTTGGTCTCATTAGGGGATTAAATTCGTTTGAATAGCTTCACGTATTTTGACAAAATTAATTTGACTTTAAAATTAATTTTAGTACTTCTAGGTGGATGCGTAAGAAAGTAATTACTTATATGAAATTTGTATTGTTTGCTGAGTCACATTTCCCTGCTTGGGAGACAAAATTCCATTTGATTTCGTTCTTTATATCGTATTGAGGTTACGAATAAAAGATTACGGTTTCATGATGTCATTAAATTCGCTTCAATTGTTTTATGCATTTAAAGAAATTAATATGGCCTTAAAAATAATTTACACGCCTCTAGGGGAGTATGTGTTCTATAGTAAATATTGATTTATTTTTTGCGTAATCGTGGTAGTCAAAGGGTCACAATGGCGAACTTGTGGCAGGAGTTGTTTTTGTCAACTCGTGGATTCAAATCCTGATGCCACTAAAGACCCGCCTTATATTGGGGCTGATGCATGTTTAACCGGACGAGATCTTAAGTCCTTCCTTTGACATTGCGAGGGAGTTTGGAGAGGGAGGTGCCAGTTCAGGTGTCGTCCTCGTCATTTGACCGAGACTCAAATTTTCGTTACCCATTACCATTAGCCATCGGGTTGTTTCTCAGTGAGACGTTCACAAACAATCAATCATGCGTTCTTCGTTTGTTCTGGTTTCTCTCACAGAGGGCAAAATTCCATTTGATTTTGTTCTTTATTACATTTGGAGATTGTGAGCAAAAGATTCCGGTCTCATCGTGTACTTCAATTCGCTTCGGCTGTCTTGCGTGTTTTTGATGAATTAATAAGCTCTTAAAATATTTTTTTACATCTGATAGTATGCCTATCCTAGTTATAGAACTACTTCTGAACATCATTTCAAAAAACTACTAGACGAGGAAATGCAACATCAAGTTTGTTGTTTTGAGGAAATAAGAATGAATTTGTTGAGAGATATTCTTATCTGTCATAGATTTCTTTAAATATTACCAAAAATTCCCAAAATTCAGAATTAGCCAGAGGTTTCAGGAAATTGGTAAAATTAAGTATATTCAAATTTACAGACTTTTCTTATTACTAGCAATTCGGTTAAAATATCAGACAAAACCAGTAGAGAGGTCAATTACCGGAAATTCTTAAAATCTTGAATATGAAATAAAAATTCATAATAATAAGTCAGCTTCACTTGTTGCACAATGTGACAAAAGTACTTGAAAATTAATTGTATTCTGAAAAATACTGATGTATAAATGAAATTCAACAATTTTATAAGAAATTATTCGTAATACATGAATGTTTCTCAATGAAAGCATTTAATAAGTATATCATTTCATACATGATCTATTTGTCAATAAGATTTAGGAAATAATCCCTTAAGAAACATACCTCATAAACACTGTGGTCACCTATAAATGGAATCTAAGCGATAAATCTAATAATGATCGATAAATCTAATCTAATAATCTAATAAATGCGAGATTGTACAAAACAATCTCGCCTTAGCAAACATATAAAAAACTTTTTCAGATTCACTTGATTGTATAACACTAGTAAAGAGCCATACACTATTTAGATATAATTCACCAAAAAACTTCAATTTTTTTAGCAATTTTATCATGATTATTAATTTTGTGTGTGCCGGAGGTGGACTAAAATATTGTATTTCTTTTTATTTGTTTTGATCAGTTAAGGTGGCCGCGGTAGCTTTATGGTCAGGGGCGCGAACTAGCGGCGGAGGCGTTGTTGTTTCTGTCAAATATTGGGTTCGAGTTCTGATGCACGTTAAATCTGTCAAGACTCCAAGTATTCCCGTTGGTGTCGTGTGAAGGTTTAGAGAAGAAAGTTTCAGGTGAGGTGTCGTTCTTGTCACTTGAGTGAGATTCGAAATTACTAGGTCCATCGTCAATAGCCTTAGTGTTGCTTTTAAGTATGTCGTCAATAAACAATCAATATACCAATTGATCAGTGTTTCTTATTCATGTAAAACGTAACTGTAGATGTTCGAATGAACTCAGCGTCATTTAAATTTTTGGAATCTGTAGCATTAATTTTTTCTGTTTCAACTCAAAGAAAAATATTGAGCGACGTATTACAGCTATGCACATAATTTACCAAATGAAAGGTATAAAATGTAGAATTATAACGGGTTCTCCGCATATTGCCCTTCAACTAACGCATTAATTAATGACAATTAATAAGAGAGTCGCTTTTTGATAATAAATTGTGTCTTGAGTAAATTATTCAGAAGTATTAAAGTGTAGTGAATAGGACTGAGGTAGCATTTATAAAACTGCGGAGAATTTAATAGTAAGAGCTGTTCGTAAGAGAGAGTGACCGTAAATTATCAACGAAAATCATTTAGACTCGTGCCTGCAGTGTTTAGATAAGGATTTGAAGTCAGTTAGGATCTGCAGTCAATGAAAAACGGACCCTCTTTCCTACTAGTACTACTACTGACTTGAATCAGATTAATTGGTTAAGTTAATTAATTAGTTAAGTCATTGTTAAGTTAATTGTCAGATTAATTAGTTAAGAAAATATTTATATTATTGGCCTTTCGATTCTGTTGCGTGATCATACTTTATCCACAGGTATAATAATTTAGATTTTGAACGTTCGAAGCTCCACATAACATAATCCGGCTGCCTATCTGATTTCTTAATTAATCTCACTCTTAATTAGTGATTATTTAAATATTGACTACTGATCACGTGATCGAAATAATCCAGGAGTGTTATAGAATTCCCGGCAATAATTTTAGGCTCATATTCACAATTTATGAATTTATGAAACCAATAAATAGGATTATTGGTTTTACAATTACTAGTTTTTGATTGATTGATTGTTATTAAAGTCACATTTAGAAGCTACACGAGAGCTATTGGCAACAACGACTCGATGGAAACAAAGCTGGCGGCTAGTTTGCTTTTAAGACCGCTAAGCTACCGTGGTCCCGTTTCAATTCAGGGAATCGAACCCTCACCCCTCCTCCTTCACCAGCATAAAAACCCAATTCCTCGTAAGAATCTCTGTTAAAGATCATTGAAAAATACTTCTAACTACGTCAAAATATCAGATTTAACACTTATGGATCTGTTTAAAGGTTCAAGATATTATCTACAAGGGCTAGGTAATTGTCTGGGAATGTTTATCGTGCAGACAGAGATTGTAGATAATGTTTTCTGTAGCATCACAGATGTTGAGATATCAGCAGATGGGTAAGAGCAGGTTTTAGATTCTAGCTTTCAGGAAGGCAGTGATCGATTGTCGAAGCTTTTTGGTGTGATAGTCTGTTTCATCAGACGAATTCATTGATCTTCGCGTCTAGAAGGTGGATTTGGGGAACTATGATCAAGTTTACAGTAGAAGAAAATTGATCTTCCCCCGCGCTGAATGGTCCCGTCTCAAAAAGTTCACGAAACATTTCAAAGAACTCATATCGAGGAAACTATCGGACAGAGAAAGTAAGTTCGGAGTTTTGTCAGTTTTGTTTCAAAGATTCTTCGATTCGATCAGCGGATGCGTGGGTGGGAATGCATTTTAATCAATTAATCTCTTATTGCACGCAAAACTGAAAAGCGAAATTCAATTTCAGTCGATTGCGCTACTTAAAGGACTTGAAACATAGTTTATAGCTTAAATAAGAATAGTTATTTGGGAATAAGAGAAAAGAAATTGAGAAAATTTATTATAAAGTATCCGATAAAATTTTAAAACATTTCTTCAGTAAAAGATTTATGGTTTTCAGAATGCATCAAGATTAAAATTGTAAAGTTTATTTACTATGTACGGATTCGTTTAAAAATATATGTTCAAACGAGTTCCATGATATATAAATATTTTTGAATTAACTAAATAGTTTTATGTTAGTCATATCCTTAAATATAGTATTATCTGCCAAAATATAAAGTGTACTGTTGTTCGTGTCCTTTTAGTTACAGCTTTGTGCCTAATTATAATTGAATAGAAAGGAGCTAGGGATAAGCTGTAACAATATTTGGAAAAAAAATGCTTATATTACTTAATGCATTTATGGTTTATTAACTGTAACTGTTTCTGTTCGGAGCACAACTGTTCCTTCATCATATGCACACAGAAACATGCGACAATTTTGTTTATTTTTGTTCTAAAAATATTTTTAAAAGATTAGCTAGCTGCCTTAATTTACCCCAGGTATGGAGAGAGTTGTAACAGATGTGGAGCAAATAGTATTAATAATAATGACAATATTCAAAATCATGTTTTTCATTATTGTTTTATTAATTAATATACTAAACCACTAGGTAATTAGTATTACGTTGTATAGAGGTAAATGATATCAAATGGCTTGGGTAAAGCAAAGATAAAATTATTTAATCTCTATATACTAACATAAAAAGTCTTCATAAATTTACATAATTTAATGATAGATTATACTTCTCAAACTTATGGTTACAGTATACCTTCAAAAATACTTTCAATCAAGATATCGATTTTCACTTTTGATTTTTTATTAAAAATCAATGTTTTATCTTTAAAAAAATCTGCTTTTAATATTTTACTTGATCATGAATCGAGAGAGAGAGAAAGAAATTTTTTCAACGTATAATATCTTAAGATTTTACACATCATTGAACCTGAAATACATAAACAGACTATTTTAGAGATGTTATACTGAGTAGAAGATTTGAACTTGAACTGAGTTTTTTTTTAACTTTAAGGCCCTATAAGATCATGAAATATGCATTTGTAGGCAAAATTTAGGTAAACTCAAAAACTTGTTCGAAAGTATTCTGTTACATGAACAAAAATCTATTCTTTCACATTTTATTCCTTCAATTAGAAAAATATTTTTTTATCTAACTATTTCCTTACCCCTTTTTTTATTCTTTATTTTATTTTTCTTATTAATTAACTTTTTCTCAATACTTTTTTGGTTTGGGGGTTGTTTTAGTTAGGGTGGAAGCTTTTCTTTTGAGTTTGCCTCTGTCTGACTGTTTCCGAGGTGAAGCCTTAAACAGAGGTCTAATCTTTGAGTGTGAAAAATCAATTATGTTCTAATTTGGGTGCTTAACGGCCCTGGAATGGTGCAGCAGATGTTTCACCAATAATCCACTTTATAACCTTACTAAATGCTTATGTTAAATTTTAGCCCTGTTTGTAGCAGTTCGAGATACTCAAGACACAGTGACAGCTCATGATCAATTTGTTCTAAACTCGTATCTTCTGTTTCCTCTATATCACGATTTGGGTTATCAGAGACATACGATGATGCATGGCTAGAATCTTGAAAATAGTCATTATTTAAAGGTCATAATCCGCTTGCTTTGAATTCAGTCATAATAATGGCAGGGATTCATAAAATTAAATTTATCTTAAGGATATTTATAGCTTTTGTTGCCGTAAAATGAAGAAAAAAAAATGCCTTTTTTCATATTTATCTATTTCGATCAGCCGACTTGATCGTTACTTTTTTCGGATGTGGTGCATGCTTCCCGTTATCATTCATATTATTTTTTTCAAGCAGGGCATCCACCAATTCTTAGGCAATAATAAGTGAGCTCAAGAAAACATATATTTCTTCATAGTTTTAATTTATTATTAAAGAAGACAGGAATGAACAGATGAAAAGAGATAACTTGCGTATAATCTTGTATTTTTTTTAAAGAGAAAATTTGTTTTAAAATATTTGGCGTTAATTTTAAAAAAGAGAGATTAAATAAGAATTTCATTCTTATGTACACACATAAGAATGAAATTTTTCACAAGATTTGTTAGATTTATTTAGCATAGATTTATGATATGCAGATTGCAATTGTGTTTCCATTTTTCGTCCTCTATTTATTTATAAAAGAAAATACTTTTTCGATGTATACAATATTACTTTGTTTCAAAATTGTTACAACTCTTTCTAAAAACGCAACATGTTAGAGTTCCGAAGTTGTGCTTAGAGACAACAGGACAGGCTACCTGAAAACTTATGGTCATATTATGTGTGATTTATCAAACTTTGTACATATTTTGTAAAGTAACTCAGAAGTGGGAATGAGGCGGTAATATCTCAATAAGGAACCGGTTGTCACATGTTACAACTTGTCCTGAGATTTGGTTACAGCAAGCCCCATTGTAAAAATTCGGATTTTCTTTTTTTGATTTATAAAAATGTATTTCCTTTAGAGAAAAAAAAAACTAATGGAACAAATTAAAACTTAATAAATAGACACAATAAATCTGCAAGATTCTTTTTTAAAAAGATAAATTAAATGAAAATTTACGAAGTGTTTCCCACGCCATTGATTAGATAAAACGGAGCATGTCTGTATAAATAACCTCGCATTACTTGTTACAGCACAGCACTGACTACGCTTCCATTATAGAGCCCATCATAACAATCATGTTTAGTAAAATTTCTGATAAAAAGTTGCAATTCGTAACTCATGTGTTACAACTAGCATTTTTAGTTCTTAATTATTGGGTATAAATAACTTTTAAGTTTATTTGCAATGGTTTAAATGTATTTGTTTTCTTGTTTCATTTTTTTTAAATGCTAAATTTCTGTTCACTTATGAAATTCAAATTTTTTTGATTTATACCATTAATGATAATGTAATCGCTGAAGTTGTGTCGGTTGGATCCGAAAAGCTAATTAAAAAATCTTTTACCCATTCAAAAACCTTTTCCACACACACACTAAAAAGGTTATAAAAATCCTTAATCTGTTTTTGTATTCATTAACTATTTTCTCTCGAGATTTATTGTGTTTTTTGGAGTTACTTTATATTTAACTTGGTTGCGCACGTACACGCACACGCACGCACACACACACACACACACACACACACACCTATGGTATTGAGATCTGGTGAATAGGATGACCTTTCTGCAGATGATATTATGTCCGGAAAATGCTCCTCGCACCGCTCTTGTGTCTTTTTGGCCTAGTGAGTTGCTGTGGGGTCTTGTTGAAACGTCCAGTTTAAGTTATCGAAGTGCATTTTGGCTCATGGAAGTACAGCAGCTTCTAGAATGTCCGTCTGTACAATTTTTGATTTATTTTAAAGCCTTCATCCATAAAAATCCGAGGTGTTTTGTCGCTGGCGCAAATTCCTCCCCAAACCATGACCGACTTTGGATAATGGCGATGTTCAACAATTGCCAAGGTGCTTGGAGCGTATATGGCCTAGATCCTATCGTTCTGGGAGGTATGAACTTGTTGGATGGTTAAAAACTTTTCATCGGTGAAAAGGAGTATTTCTCAGCGTTGACTTGCTGCCCGTCTCAAAAATTTTTGGCAACTTTGGAGCCGCACGAGTTTTTCTTCAGTGAGAAGCCAAACTTTTTGGAATTAGTAAGGCTTCGGTTCAACTCTGTTTTTGTCATTCTCCTCAGCGAACGTTCACTTATTCCCATATCACGAGTTATTTTTCTCATGGAAACCCTCGAATTTCTATGAACTTGCTTTTTGATGGCCTTACGATTCTTGGAAGTGTTCACAATATGATTTCTTTCACTTCCTGGACGTCGATCATCATAGCCAGGCTGTTTTAAACGGCAGATTGTACCAGACGCTTGTTGCCGAGGCCCATTATGCCAACGAACGATTTCATACTGTCATTTTCCCTTGTTTAAACAACTCTAAAATAGCAGATCTTTTGCTTGACATTGTAAAAACGCTAAAACACATTACGTAAACTAAGAAATATATTATAAAAAAATTCATAGTTAAAGTGGTAGACAAAAAGAAATGCACACAAATTAAAAATAAATTAGTTAACTTCTATGATGCACTAACTTTGTCCGATGTTTTTTTTTTGTCGCACCCTGTTCTTTGGCATTACCATATTATCCACAATATCTCCTAAGGTCCCTGCCATTATACATATTTTAAATTTTATCAACTGTAATAATTTTAAGTGTTTTATCTTCAAAAAAAAAAGTAACGTAGTATGTAGCATTGTTTTTTTATGATGTAATTTTCCTTACTTAAATGATATATTTCGCTTGCAATCCCGAGAAAAAGTTTTGTTAAAAAATTATAATACTTTCAGACATACTTAATAATTCAACTGTTTCACATATTCTATGGTTTATTACCATTGAAATCTATCTGTTAGCATTGTGCAGCAAGACACTTTAATTAATCATATAACAATATCTCGTGCTTGGAGTCTATTTCAATAACAAGCTCCAGGAAGACCACTATTAATTTTTCATGTCTTTCAGTGGGAGTGTCACAGGAGATTCCAGGAAAAGAATTCGGTTCCGCTTATTCATTCGGCTTAGCATTTCGTTTTAATATATTATAGACATGTTATGCACAACCATTTTTGAAATATTGGGTATGACCTTTATCATAATAAGCTTTTTTTTAATTACCCTGCGAAAGTTGAAATCCAGAAATCTGACATTTCCCCAAACGTTTTAGAAAAATTTATTGCTGTGGTAACTCAAAGTTTTGATTGATTGTCTTTAAACGTTGTACTTAGAAGCTACAGGAGAGTTACTGGCGATTGACCTCGTAACTTTCAGTCTCGGTCAAGGGAGGACCGACTCCTACACTCCTAACTTCCACCCTACACTCCTAACTTCCACCCTACACTCCTAACTTCCACACCACGCCATTCGGGGGGGGGCGCAGTATCCTAATGGTCATAATAGTGGACTCATGGTTGGCGTTGCTTTCGTTGAGTGTTGTCGAGTCTTGATGCTTTTAAAGACTCGCCGATGAACGAGGCTGATGCACAATTTATCTGGTCGAGGTCCCAAGTCCTTCCGCTGGCATGGTGTGAAAATTCGGAGAGGAGGGTTCCAGCTCCGATGCCATCCTCGTCACCTAACCAAGGTTTAAAATTACGAGATCCATTGACAATAGCTCTGGCGTTACTTCTCGGTGAGATGGTAATAAAACAATCAATCAAATGAAATCCCACCAACCGAAGGGCTTGATATCTTGAAGGATTTAACGTGCGCCAATCCTTCGATTTGGACTCGAACTCGTGACTTCGAATTCACTTGCGAATCTTACTAAAACGCAAAATACAGTATAGAATCCACGCTGTAGTATGGGGTTGATATTTATTCTATAGATGACCACAAACAGAATACGCATGACTGATGAAGTCAGGTTGCATTCGAAGTGGTCGGCTGTAGTGTTGCCGTACATTAGTGCACCGCTAGTAAGAGGCTAGATCACATATCAATGATACTTTTTAAAAGCGCTTTTGTGAAATATTACTCCAAATTATACCAATGTATTTTTCTATATCTGCACGATATTTCCTACCTATTGAAAATGTTTTTATTTCTGTGCGACGAAAAGAAAGCGGACTTGCAAATGGCCAACTGCGCATATATTCTTCTTATTCTTCATTCGATGAAACCCTTCTTCTCTTAAAGCTTTTTTGAATGGTTTCAAATAAATGGTAGTCTGAAGGACTAAAGGATGTTCGAGTGTCATCCAATGAAATTTCTTTCTGTGTTACACCAGCTTAGTAGATTCTTGCATCGTCATGGAGGAGAACATTACAGTTCGCACACAATTCGAAGTCTTATGGAACAATTCACTACTTTAACCCATAACGGGGTTCTCAAATGTACGAGTACCCTTCAACTGACTTTCTGAAACTTTGCTATGACGTTATTTGATTTGAAAACCTTTTATGAACCGTGACTTATGAAAATTAAAATAGATAAATTGAAGTGTAATGAATAAGACTGATAATATAGCATTTATAAGGTGTTAGAGAGATATTGGATGGTTTGAATAGCAAGGTTAGATGTGTTCTTACGCTGGCTGCTTTAACCTAGTGGTCACAGTCAGTCGTGGTCTCGATTCATGTGTTCGAGACTTAATCTCATGAAAGATTCGCCGTGGAGCTTGGCTGATGCATTTTAAATTAATCGAAACTCCAATTCCTCCCATTGTCGGGGTTTGGAAGCTACGAGAGTGGAGTTCTATCTCAGGTATCCTCTTCATCCCTGGAACGAGATTCCAAATGACGAGGTCCGTTACCTATAATCCTTGCGTCACTTTTAAGGGCGATATTAGCAAATAACCAACCATGTTTCTGCGCTGAAAAGAAGCAGTATTATATTTTTACGAGTGCGAGATGCCTTTTCCTTGCTAAGGCTCTCTTATGAAGGACAAGAAACATTTACAGAGATGTCATGTCAGCCAAGAGAAGTTTAAGCAATGATTACTTAATCTTGGCTTTGGATTTGGCAACCATTTTAGTGACTCGGCGAGAAACTTAATAACTTTGGCGACAAATAAAAAGTTCCCGAAAGTACCACTTAAGCGAAATATAGACTGGGAAGAAAGTTCGTAAATTTTCAGTGTGACATCATACAGGCAGGAACAGAAACTGGCTTGGAAGTGCAGTATCACTGCGTATGTTTGTCCGGCTTTTGCTCCATATTCATAATACCCATATTGATTTTATTTTGTTATTCTCACAAGGTAAGAATAAAATTAAGTTACACGATTTCGGTTTCAAATTTTTTTGACTGAAGTCTACGTGCGTGAACTCTTATAGTGATACCATGGACCATGTAATGAGACCGTCACAAACCTTTCTTAAACGTTTAGAGTAGTATGCTACATTCATTTCATTCACCCTTGAAATCCTAAGAGACAGCAATGAGAATTTTTCCATCAAATAACCGAATTTTACTTTTAATGAAATTATTTCACTTTTTGCGAGCTATTCTGTACAGACTCCCTTTGTTTCAAGGGGTAGCGATTGAATAATTGAACATATAAAGAATAAAAGGATGTCAAATGATTACAATCAATTTCAATTAACTCGCAGTTCGTTGACTTGAGAATTAGCTTAACTCGTGGTCTTACTATGCTTCTTTTTTTTATGAGATTCAGATTAATCTTTTTTCGGATGAAAACAGAGCTTCCTATTAAGATCACATATATATTTTTCTATTTTATATATCATTGGATAAACATACCATAGGGGTCTAGTTTGCACAAGCAAATTTATACTCCGATCGAGAGAAATTAGAAACACGAGAAATATATGTCATATAGCAATTGGGCAAAAATACGACTGAAAGGAAATGAACAAAATATTGTGTCTGAGACGCATTATTTGAAAGTTTGAGACTGAGACAGAGCCTACAATTTTATTACCTTTCATTTATCTTTTCTGGATTTGATTGTTTGGATCACATGAAAATCTCTATTGTTTGGGAAATGAAATGCTCCACTTTGGACTTTTTTTAAGAGATTATTTTTGAGATCTCGTGGTCATTGCGATTAGCTATACGTTTAACTTTTTTGTACCTGTGAAATTAAGAGTTAAAAAGATTTTTTCTTGTACAAATGATTTCTGTAAAAATTAAAAAAAAAAAAAAAAAAAAAATATCGAAAGAGTGCACACGCGCAACGTAGCAAATTCACGTCGATGTAAGAATTTATAATAACGCCCAATTTAAATTAATGCTGTAACTCGCCATTTAGTAATCATGGTCCCCTGTTACCACGAGTTAATGAGGTCCGTCTGTGTTTAATCTTTAAATAATTTATCATGGTTGCTATGGCAAAATGTATAATGATCGTCTTTCCCTGAGAAAAAGAATGTCATTTATATTTGATTCATTTGCGTATGCACATTCAACAAGAGAAACTATGCAGTGATAAAAAAAATGTCCGGAATCCCTGTCTTGGATAATAACAACTATTGTATGATTGAGATGATAACTGAAACTGCAGGAATCTCAATATAACAATATTTCACTGAGGAATAGAAAGTTGGTGAAATGCAACTGATCTGGACCTTAAAGTCATCATGATTGTGGGTTTAGAACAAGGGTGTCAAACTCATTACTAACCCCGGATAATTTCGAAAAAATAAAACCCATAAGGGACCGCCCTGTACATAGATAAGGAGTTAGTCTTTTCTTCTAGTATTGTACTTCGTAGTAGGTGTTTTGCTAATTGTGCATTTGCATCACAGGACACTTATGTAGTGCTTAACCCTGTTCTACGTAGTACAAATGGTACATTAATAATATTCTAACGTATAAAGCAAATTATTTTATCTTTCATGTAATAGCAAAAATACAATAATTCTGATTTATCTTAGACCTACCGATGTTCGTGAACGATTTTTCGTTTTAGTTCCACAGCCATCTAACACATCAATCAATAACTCCCGAGTCTAACATTGAAAACAACATTTTTTTTGCAAAATGTTGTTTATTCATCAACATAACACCTTTTGTTAATCATCTTTTAGGGTGATACAATCGTTCCAACGCTTTTCCAAATCTTTTTTTTTTCACTTCACTTCGAAAAACCTTTTTCCTGGTCCGATCGACTTAAAATTTTGACACGTTTCAAGCAAAGGTTAGTACTCTAGAAAGACCTGGTTACTGGTTTACTACGAGCGCCATCTCTGGGTTAGTCTTTGGAGTTATTGATCGATGTGTTACTTCACCTATCCTGCGTTGCTTTTCATTGCTGCTGTCGATTCATGTTTACAACAGATTACCAGAAAAACTAAAATACCCTCATAGAAACTACTAGCTCACACGATAAAGATAAATATCTCTGATATGTTGCCACACAGTTTCATCCAAATAGCCTTTGGCCAAAAAATTTTACGAAGCAGTGCAACTAACTTTCTGACTGACCTACATTCTTTTCGAAAAATTCTTCAAATGGCTTGAATTTTTTATACTCAGAATAAGAATCGTTATTCAAAAATTTTAATACGTTATCTTCCAGTTCATTATCAATTCTCGATTTGACAATGAAGAAATCATTTTTTTACAGGTATCATACTCCGATTCATACACTTGGGAATGAAATATTTTTCACAAATAAAATAAGTAAAAATTATCCGAAACCAAAACCTGTTTCGTAAATTGGACTAAAAATACTCATCCAGCTAGGAAATGCAACGTTCTAAAGGAAATCTTATGCTATAAAGTATAAGTATAGGTTGTCCAAAAAGTTCCCATATGGACGATTTCGTAAATTTACTGTACAGAAACAATAAAAATTTAAGCAATTATTTTTATGTTAACGATGAAAAGCACTTGTACATAATGTGAAAAGAGTTTTGAGCTTAAGTATATGACGTGGGGGAATCCGTAATTTTCTCTTCACTAACCTCAGGAACCTTTTGGTAATTTGAGTTGCATAAAATTAGATCCTTCCCAACCAAAATGAAACGTGATTAGGTAAATTAGATGAAGGCGAGAACTACAGTGAATTAAATTATAGATAGTGATATATAAGCGAAACAGAATTGAAATAAAAAGAAGGGAAATAGAGGATAGTGATAGGCTGATAGATATTTGAAAAAGAGATTGATTCATTGTAATTAGTCGTTTGGATTGAAGCAATTATTAATTCAAGTGGTAATAACGAGTAATTTAGTAAGCTAAATTAATTATTAGAATATATAAAGAAAGCTTGATGAGTTAAGAGGGATTCAAGAGAGAGCGATTTTGCATATCCTTTTATAGATAATTAAGTATTTTTTCCCGCTCTTACGTATTTTCGATTGGAGTGTTGAATTTCAGTGAACCACTCAACTAGATTTTAAGAAGGCTGTAAAGTTAAATAATGAAGGAAATACGTCTCACATTTACAACAAGTGCTCAAAATGTCCGTTCCTTCCAAACTGATATCGAACATGCATATTTTAATGAATGCGTTTCAAAATGGTAGGAATAACTTCTTTTATCTTTTGATTAACGGAAAGTTTCAGATCATTATTATTATTCGGGGATCAAATTGATAAACTTTGATCTTTAAATTTCTTTTCAAAAAAGTCTGAGAATGCTCGAGTTAGGACAAAGAGTCTCTTGGCTTAATCCTTTGAGAGGCACAATGTTACTATAAAAATTTCTTAAGAAGATGTACGGGCAAGGGAGGTATATTGATCATGTAAATAAAAAAATACAATTGAAAAAATTAGCTGTCCCCGGTTCGGAGAGGGGGCTATTTGCACAGTGCAAACACGAATGGGCACAATTTGCACGCTGCAAACGCAGGAAAAGGCGTTTGCACTGGGCAAACGGTGCCCCTTAGAGGGTTACAGAAGATGGTGCAATACGCTTTGCAAATAATGATACAATGGATATCTTTATTTATTTATTTTTTGTATCGATTGACTCTTCTGAAGAAATCTTTGGCCATCTCGTTCCCCCTGATCTGAACATTCCCTGACAATTTTCTGTAAGGATATTTAAAGTACAAAACACACAAATATAACTCCCAAATAATAGATTATCCAAAAACTGGTATTACTCTTAGTTACTCTTAGTATTGATGCAAGATCACTTCCAACATCTAGAAACCCGTTTCTCAAAAAAAAAAAAAAAAAAAAAAAAAAAAAAAAAATGCGCAAATGAACTTAACTTTGCTCCTAAGATCATTTTGAGCATATGTGTTAAAAGTATTTGGCGTTTTTTTTTTGTGTGTACAAATTCACAATTCTTTAGAGTGGAAAATTTTATGACATCTTGAGGTGTGGTGCCCAAGAGACTTAGTCTGTGCGAGGTAGTCTATTCGTAAACAGACGCGTTGTCTGTCGTGGTAAGCTGTTAAGTGGTTGAGCCAAAATAAAAACCTCTTGCTTTACACACATATTTCCCAGAGACAAAGGGCACCCTCTCCTTTTTTAAAGCACGATTTCGATGCATGCTGTGGCCTCAGTAACCTACTAATCACTGTCACAACCTCGCGGCAGGTGTTGTTTCCGTCGAATACTCACATTAGTATGGTGGGGAAGTTTGGAGAGGAAGGTGCCAGGTCAGGTGTCGTTCTCGTCAGTTGACAGAGAATCAGATTTGCAACGTCAGTCACCAATAGCCACCATATTACTTCTAAGTTTGAAGTCAATAAGAAAAAAATCAATCAACCAGCATCTTCATAATTTTTTTTCATGCATAGGTGTACCGAAAAGAAACAGAATCCATTCGAACATGTCCAAACACTTTACTTTCAAAAGAGTATATGGAACATCAACAACGAAAAAGGTTAAGAGCTCTCTTTTCAAGCAATAGACGAAACTGAAAGAAGGACCTCAAGCGAATTGCCCACAAGACCGATTCTACGAAAGGAACTTAATTCTTCTGTACACAGATAAAATCACTTAGCCACTTTCTGTTTACAGCAAACACCTAAGGGTGAATTATTTCTTCTCGAGATTCCACACTCCCTGGGCAACGCCGACGCGAACGATTCCCCCTTAAGTTATTCCCGTCCAGTTTTCTTCATTTAGGAAAAGGGAGCATTTATTCTATCGGGCAAGATTAGCATTGGCGATCATCCTTCTCTTCTATATATACCAACTCTCATTACTCTTCTTCGAAGAAGTGCCGAAAGGAAATTTCGAATAATCTATCTCGCCAGGGGACACAGCTCACTAATACCTTCTAATTTTCTGTTTTGTTCCGCTTCTTTAGGCACGGAGGCGTTTTCTTTTTCTTGGGGTAACACTCCACCGCCCTCGCCGACCTGATAAAGCGAGCAATTCCCAGGGCCATCATTGCGTGCGCGATAGGATTATTAGAGTTACGGGTTCCTGGAATTATTTTGCTGCCTCTACGGTAGAATTTGTGTTTTCACTTTACCTTTCTGAGAAATGTTTAAGTGAAAACTGGCATCGTGATCTGTTTGAAAGATAAATCTATTGATTATATATACATTGCAGAAATGGGCTTACAGGTAAAGTTATGGATAAGCTAGATAAAACTAGATAATTCAAAAGTTGATTATTGCAGTAAGGCTTACGAGGGTGATTCAAAAAGTACATTTTTTTCTCAACAGATGGCGCTGCTAAAGCAAGTTAGCGTTACTAGTGTAAATTGCTATCCATTAAACGACGCCAAAGCAAATATATAAGTTAGTTTTGATTGCTCCCGCGTCGAATTGTCCTTGTTAACGATACCTGGATTCATCAATACATAGAAGGGATAAATAGATGCAAATACCACACTACAATTGTCTCAGATCAAGAAGCAAACGATACAGGACCATTTAATATTTAAAAATATCATTTGTTTGTCCTAAAGTTAGTATTGTGCATGAAGATATGACTCGTTCAAAACAGAAAATTATGAAGTTAATTCAAATATTTTTAAAATTAACGGCCAATTGATAACTGAAAGGAATACAGCTTCCATCATCATGCTGGACTTGAGCATGGCGAGGAAAATAACTATCGAGTATCCTCTTGGGAGAATCCAAGAAAGATTTGACTATACAGGAGCACGCAGAATACTCACAATTAGCATAATTGCGCACATGTAAATTCATTCTATTTTGTTGTTCTATTTTGTCTTTTTGTGGCAAGATGAGAAAGTGGTTCGTGCCGTCTTATAGCATGGTGATAAGGTGGCAAGCGATTCAAAGACGGCCGCCACAATACATCGTAAACCAAGCGACAAACAAAGCAAGGACTTACTTCGGTAAATCTGCTCCAAAAAGGCGAATATGGCCTCATCAGCTAGGGAAAATATTGCGATGATTTTTTGGGAAACAAAGAAAGTCATACTTAAGGACTTTTTTGATAAAAGGACAATATATCACAGAAAGTTACGCCATTATAATTTCCCGTTGCTAATATCTCATTTATAACGCGCGTTAGGTCTTTACTTCATACGAAAAATGTTTGATTCACAAAATTTCCAATTATATTATGGTATTCTTTTAGATTTTCTTTCAAACAGTTATTCATTTCAATAAATATTGCAAACAACTACTAAGTTCTTTTAGTTCGAAATAAAAGGATTTTTTTTACCGCGAGAGATTGCGAGTAACATCAGCAACTAACGTTAGTGATCTAGGCCAGATATTCAGAGATAAAAAAATGTTAACGCTAGATCAAATAGAAAATCAGATATTAATCCTCGTTGATATTTTTAATGAATAGTTCAAATATGAGTTTTGCTGATTATTATCAATGCGAGGTGTCTCAAAAAAAATGGGAAAAACTATAAGAGTTCGTAGTATACACCCAAAATGCGTAACTTTATTATAGAATGCAAAACCGCCAAGAAACGTCTATTGATGAAAATTGGAGCGCGAGTCGAAAATACGACGATGACGTGCTCGTCAGAAAATTGAGTTTAATGAGAATGAGTAACGATGATTGCTAAAAAACCCATAACTAGCAATGGTAATGTCCGCAGAGCAGTAGCGAAGGAGATTCTGAGAATGTTCTGGAATATTCCAAGAGTATTGTTTACAGGGAGCAGTCGAGTTTCCTCTCTGCAATAGTCGTTAGAAGGTATGTTATGATAGCAGTTACGTCCTTTCTGGTATTAGTAAATTGCTCCATCCTTCCATATATTACAACTATGATTAATTGTTACGAGGAAGGTGGGCGGCATGAAGATTGCCCCGATTTGGTCCCAAGGTTTCTCGGCATGTTGTGGGGAGGGCGTGATCGTTTCGGTGAGTAAGACCACTCCATTTTCAAACACTGCTATTTACCAAAAATCGTGCAGAATTAAGAAGTAAAATGAAAAGATTCGGCATATGCTATCCAGGATTTTTCGAAAAGATTATGCTATTGGAAAAATATTGAGACTTTTTTTAAGCTTTATATTGATATTTATCGACAGTTTAGCAATTTTCGATTGTCTCCAACTATCCAAACTTGAAACTACTAAACTTAGTTTTATTTTATTGGTTTTGTCCTGGATCTGATGTGATTGCTTATTAACGTTGCACTGAGAAGCAACACGAATGCTATTGCCAACGGACCTCGTATTTTTTGACCTCGAGCTGGCATATCTTTCTCCAATCTTCCTCACCATGCCTACGGGAGGGCTTGGGACTTTAATAGATTAAATGCATCAACCCCGCTACACGGCGGGTCTTTAGAGTAATCAGGACTCAAACCTACAACTCAGGAGGAAACAACGCCAGCCGCGACCATGGTTACGGTTTTGTGCTTGAAGAGAACGTGGTTTAGCAGTAATTAGCGTAGCTAGCCAATCACCCAACGGAAAGCCTCGAAATTAAGCAAACTACTGCTTGATTCTCCGGTGAACCTAGATTTTTGATTTTCCGGGCATCTCTGGCAAACTTTATTTTAATTTAAATTAACGAGTTTCACTTTATATTGCCATAAATCGAAGAAATACATCTCTGATTTCAATTTCCGGTTGCAGTATGCGAAATGTCAAGTTCTCGAGCTGATGGTCGGGGCTTTTCGTGAGTTCCAGTTCCATGAAGGGCCCGTCGTGTAGTGGCGTTGATTCTCGTTAAATCTGTCAAGGCTCATAGTTCCTGTATTGGGAAGGCTTGGGAATTTAGTGCCAGCCAGCTGTCGCCCTCGTCACTTGTTCGGGGCTAAGAATTACAAGATTCGTATAACCAATGTGTCGCTTCTGAGTACGGAGTCAATAAAAACAATCTATCGAATTGTTAATTGTGAATACTTATTAAAAAGAAGAAATATATGTTATTAAAATGAAGTGAAGGAGTCTGGATTTATTTTAGCTAAACTTTTTTTTTATGATTAAAATTAACACTCTCGAATGCTAAGTTAAATTTTTTGAAAGGGTTAAGGAAATTGATGTTACGATCATATGATAATGACTTTTACAATCAACGAGATCCATTTACCTATATTGAGGATTTCAAATACCACCAATAGGTGGCAATTATTTCGGTGGCGTCCTCTAGTGATCGATTGACCCCATTGAATTTAAAATTAAATTTCAAATACCATAATAACATTTCCCAGTTATTGACAAAATGATTTAACACAGAGCAGCTTTTCAGATGATTTAATATTATGTAAAATTTTTATGTAGAATGGAAAAGTTTATTAGAGAAGTACATAGTAATGTAATTCATTATAGTATTCAAATCATTTGCACCCATTACATGTCACAAAGTAAGCCACTATGAATAGCCTGGAAGTCTCTCAAATGTATTAATATTATGAACATTTCAATCTACTTTCAGCCATTTTTTGAATAGATAATAACACATAATTTAATGTATCAATTGATAAGAAAAAGTGCTTAATTCTTATATGGATTTCGTTTTAATCCACATAAGAATATTATCCATACTGTAAGAATTGAAAGAGACATTTTTCTTTGTTATAATATTTTTTTTAAAAAAATCAAATTCATTATAAGTAAAGGTAGAATTGAATGATAATACAAACAAAAAATGCACATTCACTCACACACTTGTCATACTGTAGTCGTTGAGAGTGGGGTACTGTTCAGTTGACGATTTCATAATCCGAAATTGGTTCAAAATCACAAGGAGCACTAAATATAGTTAGTTGTTTTGGAGTCGGTCGGAAACGTTCAATACATCGATGCAACAGTACACATACAGTACACAAACTATCTACTTGGTTATTATAAGGTACACAGACCTGATTTCTACTTTGAAAGATAAAATACATTCATATTTTCATTGATTCGTAATTCTAGCTTTCCAAATTGATTCGTAATTGCAGGCAATCTATTTTCATAGATTTGTGAGATAATGTATTAATTTTTTTAATGTATTTAAATTCCCTCAAAAAATGAAATTTATTAAAAACAATTTCCGTTAATATTTCATATAGAATCTTACAAAAAGTCTTTGGTGTAGTGCATGCTTTTAAACTTTTTTCTTCTTGAAGCATATTGAAACAATACTGTTAACTTTTGATTTTTAAAAAGATATTTTCTATATTTTTTTTATCAACAAATAAAAAAAAAAAAGCTATATTTCTCTCTACATAACGTAACGTTAAAATGAATATTTATCTACAAAATTCAAATATTGAATCCAATCTTGCTAATAAAAAGGAATTCGTTAAAATTATGGGGTCGAAGTTAAATCTGAAAATCCCATTGTATTCCTATTGAAAAGAAGGAATAATTCTTTTGCGTGTCACATATGCTACTAATTATTTAGATATTGTGTCGTACATTTTATTACCCATTTCTGACTAGGTTTTTTTCGATTTAAAGGTTTAAAAAATGATAATTTTTACATCTCTGCTGAAAGAGATTTAAAAACGGTCTCTTTGATTAATCCCGCTCTTTTTACACTAATTCAAATAAAAAAAAACAAATTGTGGTTCTCTTTTAAATCGATTTTTCAGCATTTAGTGGAAGAAGCAGAATTCTTTTAAATAATATATGTTATAAACATTTCGACATGACCTTAAGTTAATATATATTAATGAAACAAAAAAAGATGCAACAGAAAAAAATAATTCAATCCATTAAGCAAACTTGTTCTTTTACTGTTCCCTTTCTTCGACAGATGGCGCTCTCTAAGTGAATTTTTTGCTCACTTTTTATTAATTCATTTTCCGTGAACGTGACTCGAGTAAAAGAAATACAAGAATCAATTCTGTATCAAATGGGTTTTAAAATGACGTACGCGTGTTTTTAATGTAACGCCAATATTCATCTCTCTCTCTCTCTCGTTTTTTAGTTGAACAATAATTCACCTGGCTAAAATTTTCAATCGCTGTGTTTCAAATTGAATATATATCAATTGTTTATGTAGAACGAGAAACATATATACAATGAACTGAAATTTTAAGAAATGGTTATTTAAAATTCTATCAATACAGTACTTATTGGTATCTCTTTTGGGCCCTGCCAATAATCCGGCCTTTTTTACGGCGGTAGACAAGTCATATAGAAAATTATTTCTTCTAATTCAATGAAATAATGCAGGCTATTAACGCGAAACCAGTGGCGAACCCCCGGAGGGGGGTGCAAAGGGACATATGCAACCACCCAACATTTTTTTCTCAAAATTAAAATATTTCTGAATAATTCCTTTATTGTAATTTTTTTTATAGGTGCTTTAAATTTTAAAGTACACATTTTTTTTTACTCCTCTTGCTCCAATTTTTTCCATCACGAAGAGAATGAAGGATTTCAGCTAAACCAATTCCTGATAAAGGGATAGAAAAGCTTTAGCTGTCTCTAAAAGGATGTCTCTGTGTCAGTGTTTGTAGATAAAGAGAGGAGGGGGGGGGGGGGGGGATGATGCATCCGTATTAAAAATGCACCCCCCAAAATGCAAATTTTATTTTTATGGTATTTTAATTATTTTTTATTAAATAATTTTCTTGATAAAGTTATATATTAATATTAAAATAAAGTTTTATATTAATCCTTTCTTGATAAAGTCATATATTAATATTTGGACAGTTTTAAGTAGAAGAAACAAAAGACAGATATAGAGTACAATTTATTTTTTACCAAGTGGTAATTCTTCAATACGAAATTGCTTCTTTCATTGTAATGACGATATGCATCCCCCGCCAAATTAATTTTCTGGGATTGCCACTGTGCGAAAAACATCTTTTAGTTATTTTTCGAGTTCATTTTGGTGGCACTCTGGTCCAATATCGGCCGGTTTTCCAAAAAGTACTGCACTTCGAGAAAACATTGACATATGTCAAAAGAAATAAGTTTCAACCTTATAAGATTCGGGAAAATCATTAAAGATATAACATCACTTAGCATCGAGATTATAGCCCTCTGTGATTGATTTATATCTCGTTAGCTTCTCACTAATTGGGTCAAAGGATCCTGAAAGCACCTTGGCGCATCGGACATATATCTCAAACTAAAATTTATTCCTCACCCGATACCACCAGTGAAAGTCTTGGTAAACAGAAGCTTTGCTATCGGATTTACAGCCACAAAACCGGGCCCTTTTCTGGCCCGGGCCCAACTTTCCCTCCCAAAAAAGGGGAAGGATCCAACTGTGTTGCAGAAAACGACCCTCCTCCCATCCTCCACAGAGAGACTGATGATGCCTCCCCTAGTCGTAACCATGGCAACTGCATCCATGGTTTTAGATTAACACCCAGGAGATGGGTCCAGGAGAGACACTGTGTGTTGTTGTCTGGTGGGAGGGGAGGGGGGTGTTTGGAACGTGCAAGTGGGGGGTGGACGAGTTAAGCACACGTTCTCGTGGCCCGTGTCAATCAGTTGTTAATCCCGCAACCTTTTTGGGCGTGGTGAAAAATCATTCTGGAAAGTGCAATCTCTCTGGTAAAGAGGAGGTGGGGGAGGAAGGTAAAGGTAATTATCATTTGCGAGTATTAGGAAGAATCGGTTCTCGTAATTTGCCGTGTGACTAATTGGATGGAATGTGATGAACCATTCGGGGTTGGATGACCAAGGGAGGGATGTCCGAAGTTGTAATAGGATGCGTGGTCCGAAAGCCCTGTGCGTGTCGTAGTACGCGGCGAAGAGATCAAAGTTATTTAGCGCTCTTTTGGATGTGAAGGACTTCCATTATTTTCTTTTTATCGCCAAACGAGGGGAACAAGGTCTTAAATAGGGATCAATGTATCCGTGGGGTTTTTGAATGTGGTACAGTTGTGATTAATTAAGATGGATTTCAAAGATTTTTTTTTCTCCTTGTTCATATATTTATTAAGTAATGAAATTAGCTGTGCAGGTATTGAATAAAATGATTTAAGGCAACACAGATACATTGATCCGTGCGAGCAACATTTTGAATTGGAGAGTAAAAAGAAAATGTTGTTGGGACGTGATAGTCTAGTGGTAGTGGACTCGCGGCCGTCGTTTCTTGTCGAGTCGTAGGCTGAAGCCTTGATTCTTCTAAAGGCCCGTTGAGTAGCCGGGGCTGATACATGTTAAATCTGTCGTGGTCCAAAGTTCTCCCATTGGTATGGTATGCAAGTTAGGAGAGGGTGTGACAGCTCAGGTATCGTCCTCGTCACATGATCGAGGCTCAAAATTGCGAGGTCCATCGTCAATAGCTCTCTTGTGGCTTCTAGTGCGACGTTAATAAAAGTAACAAACCAACAACAAAAGAAAAAAGTTTATTTTTTCACCATATTTCACTACATGAGATATGCATTTCAGAAAGTTTAGTTTGTTTACTAACCCTTTCACTACCGGAGGGAGAAAAAAGAAGTTGCTTCCCTGGGCCCGTGGCTTCTTACCGCGGAGTGTCAAGCTGTGCCCAAACGATTTTAGACATGAAGCCTAATTCGTGAAAAAAAAATTCCTCTAAAATCGGCTATTTGATACAATATTTTGGTTTTTACATGTATTATTTAAAATGCATTAAACTTAATATGCAAGAAAGAAAAAAAAGATTTAATCGAAAATTATTATTACATAAAAACCATATCTTTTGCGAAAATACAAAATATACTTCCATTTGTTACTTAAAATTCATGGTGTAATGATGTACCATTACATGAAATATTAAGATATAAAAATGAATCTCATTTCGCTGTATGGTATTTTTATATAAAAAAAAATTCTTCAATGCATAGTCCAAATTCACATGTCTTAAACACATATTTTGTTAACTTTCGACGCTTCACGCAAGATTTTGAGCAAAGAGCACATCTTTTTCTCCCCCCCCCCCTTTAATGGCTATGTACAGAGTTGGATTATTTTCGCTAACATCACTGTCAGATTCATTCATTAATTCGCAAATCTCAGTATCAGATAAATACTTTCTTTTCATCATGAATGTCACTACAAATAAAAACCGACCGAATGAAACGAACAGCTGAGAGCATCTGCTACCAAAAGCCGTAACTCCCATAAAGGGCTATAAATTCTCTTTCGAACTTCTAAGAAGAAAGCAAGAAAGAAAAAAGCAAACCGAAAGCAAGTGCGCCCTTTAAATCTTGTCATTAAATTTAAAGAACAGCTCCGCAACACGTGCTTTTAACAATTACTCCCTCTTGATAGCCAGAAGGGAAATCCAAGCCCATATCACAAAGGTCAACCCTCCAAATAAGCTATCTATATAGAATTCACGGTATTGTAACACCACGTAGTAATATTACAAAAATCAAATAAAACGTTCTGATCAAGTGTATCTGATGTGATACGCTAGGCACAGGAGAGCAAACGCGAACGTATTACATTTGATTCGCTGGGAGTTAACGGGTTAACGTCGCACTAGAAGCAACACGAGAGCATTGGCGACAGGCCTCGTAATTTTGAATCTCGGTCAAGTGACGAGGACGACACCTGAGCTGGCACTCCCTCTCCTAACTTCTACACCACGCCACGGGAGGACTTTGGGCCCCGAAAGATTTACGTGGATCAGCCCCGGTTACACTGCGGGTCTTTATTATCCAAGGATCGAACCCGCCACTGAACGAAAACCGCCGGACACGAATCCGAAACCATGAAAATTAGGCTATATCGTGGCTACTACATTTCATGAAGACAAAAAAAACTTATTTTCTAACAAAAATTATTTAATGTTTTATTTATTAAAAATTCAAAATTTTAAAAATCTTACTTCTACAAATTTCTATATTTTTAACACTTTTTTTTTCTCAGTTTCTTCTTACAATTCTGTGTGTGTGGTTTGTTTATACTAATATTATCAGTTTATAATTTTCCTCCATCAAATACTACGAAAAACAGTACAAAAAAAAAATTGGTTTTTCTTATTTTTCGGGAGAACCTAGAATATATGCTTATCTAAATTCTGATTCAGATTTTCATAAAAATATAAAACATATACAAAACAGCCAGAAAAAATTTCAAAACTTTGTACTGATTACAAGAAAAACATTATTATTTTAAATAAGCGAATGTCATGAAAAATAAAGTTTATAATATTAAAGAAATGTTTTTACACCTAAAATGCTAAAAAAATTAAAGTATAACTCGCTAAATAATGTAGCTATAGCTATGAAAATCTGTATATATGCGCGGAAAAGCCATATAATGAAAATAAATTAAAAATCTTTTTTATATACTTTGACCATTTTAAGGTAACGTGTCTCTTTAAAAGCAAATGCTCACAAAATTTTACAGTTGATTACAATTCAGGCGATCAGTTGCTTGTGTTAAATTTTTACTATATTCTGTGCCTTAACGACAAACGTCTATTCTAGAGACGTGTTTAACAGTTAAAAACTCTCGTTGACCAATGTAGAATATAACCTTGCTTTAAAATAAAATATAGTTACCTCTAAAATAAAATTCCAAAAACTTGATTCACATTCAATTGGATAATGATTCATTTAATAATATTCTAATTTAAACCTTTGTAAAAAACAATGAGAATTTTAGTAAATAATTTAATCGTGTTTGAGAGAAAGAGATCGGGATGTATTAAGCGATATAAAGTCTAATATCTCCATTTAATCGATGGTCTTTGTTGAATTTAGTTTTTATTAACGTCGCAATAGTAGCAACACGAGGGCTATGTTGGCGTGGTGTGGATGTTAGGAGAGGGGGTTTCAGCTCAGTTGTCGTCCTCGTCACTTGACCATGGTTCTAAATTACGAGGTCCGTCGCCAATAGCCCTCGTGTTGCTTCTAGTGTGACGTTAATAAAAACTAAACTAAAACTAAACTAAACACGAGGGCTATTGGCGACGGACCTCGTAATTTTGAACCTCGGCCATGTGAGGAGGACAACAGCTGAGCTAGCATCCCCCTCTCCTAACTTCCACACCAAGCTAATGGGAGGACATTGGGCCCCCTCAGATTTAACGTGCATCAGCCCTGGCTACACGGTGGGTCTCTAGCGGTCAAAGCGAGCCTGCGACTAAATGAAAACCTCCGGCCCAAGACCTTAAACCAGGACCACTAGGCTACCACGGCCACATGGTCTTTATTGAATTGAATGCTTTGGTTGTCTATTTCTGGCTATCGCAAAGATCTGCAAATTGCAGCCGGTACGATTTTTGATTTTGAATCACTGTGAGATGACGTCGATACCTGAGCTGGCACCACAGTTTCCACATCATCCAAACCTCGCCAAGAGAGGCCTTTGAGCCTCAATAGATTTAACACGCATTAACTCCCGCACAGGGTAAGTAATTACAGGTATCACTGTTCAAACACACGGCAGCCCAGTGGTTATGGTTGCGAACTCTCAGAGGGCATTGCTTTCGTTGAGTCATGAGTTCGAGCTCAAATGCCACTAAATACCCTTCATGATGCCCGATAAATCTGACGAGGTATGAATCCTCCCATTGGAGTGGTGTAGAAATTTGGAGAGGTATAAAGAGGTAACACTTTGCTAGCTTTTATTTTAATATTATAAAATTTTTGATTGTCGAAATTATGTATTACCTTTTGTTCTTTGCTCCCAGATGTGCTGTTCTTACCCTTTTTTGTCGTAAAAAATTCTTTTTGCCAATAAATGCTGATAGCGGGAGTGATTGCCTCCCGGAGTCCCCATTTGCAGCTCTAAACACTTAGGGGAGGGGTCTCTAACAGCTTGGGTATTGTGTCCTCGTGTTGCGCCAGAATGTGACGTAAATAAACAATCAATTCAAACACACAGCTCGACGAAAACATCGTCAGCCATTAATCGGCCATGACCACAAGACCTCCTTTACATTCCTTAGGTAAATACGGGAATCCCTAGATGCCATATTGATCTGTTTCTTCTCCATGGGGTTTTTTAAACATGGGCAACGCGCTCCCGGAATACCTAACAAACCTTCTCTATTTTGTACTTTTCTTGTCATCCAGTTTTTATCTTTTTTTAATAGCACTTTCAAACGTGTAGTTGATATTTTTAGGATGCGAAAGCCGTTATATTCATAAACTTCGAAAAAACTTTTTAGACAACCCTCTGTAGATAAGTATGGTGTTCATGACCTTGGTATACAAAAGTGATCATTCTCTCTTTTCGATCCTATTTTTTTGTCATTCATTCACCCCCCCCCCTCCGTAACTGTAATCTTTCGTCAGACTAGATCTCAATTACGCATGGTTTTGCGCAGCAAAGATAGATTTGGCTTTTGCGCCATAAGACTCGTCAATGTAATATTATCCATTGATAGTTCTACCTTTTCCTTCTCAGAAAAAGGTAAAACTATCAATGGATAATATTACATTGAGGTACCCCAGCTCCATTAAGACTTCCTCCCCTTTCCCATTCCTAAAATTTCTTCATTTCCCATCTCTTTTTGAACCACCTTCGTTGTTCATCAACTTCAGTAATAAAGAACATTGAAAAACGAAAAAAATCAACATATATATATATATATATATAATACCATATATTTCTACAGTTAAGACGATGGTTGAATCATAAGAAATACCCCCAAAATCTGGGGTCATCTAAAAGGACCCCACCTAGGTTTATATATATATATATATATATATATATATATATATATATATATATATGCATTAAACTTTTCTAAATAAAACAAATCACACTCCATCAATGTGTATTTAAAACATTGCAAAAATCTCCCATTTATCATCTAAGTCAATTAGTTCCTCTCATACATTCTCACTTTCGTTGTAGAGAAGCTCGTGATATGGATCTCATTTTGTATTTGTTGCTGTGGTAGCCAAGTACTCATAGATTTCGGACTCGCGGCAGGTGGTTTTCGTCGAGTCGTAGTTAGAGCCTTGATGCCACTAAAAACCCATCATAAAACTGAGGCCGAAGCACGTTAAATCTCTGTCTATGCTCAAAGTCCTCCCATTGACGTGCTGTTGAAGTTAGGAGAGGGAAACTCCAACACAGGAGTCAGCCTCCTCACTTGACCGAGGTTCAAAATTAAGAGGTCAGTTGCCAATAGCAATATTTTAATCTTCCATTATTGTATAGCTATTGTTGTATATCTTGTTTTCATATTCATAATTTTCCTCAATGCTTCATTTTTGTTCAGGAGTTAGTGGACATTTTTGTATTGTACTATTTAACGTGTTATGCATCTTATTTCTGCACAAAAAGTCCAAATGTTATTTTTTTTTCTTGTGTTTCTGTCATGTATATTTTCTGTTGTGTAAATACTTTGTGCACTTTATTTCTCTTTCATTTCGAAATTATGTTAAATCTTATGTTATTTTGTCAATAAATGCTGAGTGCGGGGGCAATTGTTTCCCGGGGAACCGGTTTGCAGCACTAAGCCCTTTGGGTGAGCTCGGTTCCCTTGGGTATTCTGCCAACAGACCCGTGTTGCTTCTATTGCGACATTTATAAAACCAAACCATTTTGTATCTAATGAGTTGATTTACGCTCCATCATCAGTATTCTATTACAACAAATCGTCAGAGAGAAAGAAAGAGAATGAATAAAGTCACGAAATCTCAAAATTTTGCTCATATTCAAAGCAAAATTTTGAGATTTCTTGACTTTATGATCAAGATCTTGAGGTAGTTTCAGCATAGTTTTTGTTTTTTCTAATTACCAAGTTTTTTTTCCTGTTCATGAGAAGATTGCATGAACCTACTGTTGCTTTAAATTCTTAGCCTTGTTCTGGACTGGTCCGTGCCCACTTCATTGCAAGAGTTGGTAGCAAGAAAATAAGATTGATTCCAAATGAGGATCGCTCATCTTAACTAGTGACCGCGGTAGCATAGTGGTCACGGTCACGGACTCGCGGCCGATGGGTTTCATCGAGTCATGGGCGTGAACCTTTTTGCCACTAAAAATTCGCGATGTAGCCGAAGCTGATGGACGCTAAGTGTTTGTCGAGGCTCAAAGTCCTCCTATCGGCGTGGTGTAGAAGTTTGGAGGAGGTGACATCTCAGGTGTCGTCATCGCCATTTGACCAAGGTTCAAAATCACGAGGTCCATTTCCACGGGTTGCTTCTAGTGCGACGTTAATAAAACCAATCATTATTCAAACTGAATTCATAGGCCGTTGATAATTAGGGGGTTGTCTTATAGGACAGATATAAGCTAAAACTATAAACCCGAGACGAAAACTTATACTTCGTCTTACCTGAAGATCTTCTAATCTGCAGAAATGTACTAGAAAATCTCTCATCATGAACAAATCACGATTACATAATTGGTGATGAAAACAATGTACACGAAACCATATAAATATCCATTGAAAAAAAAAAACTAGTTCTCTCGGTGGGTCACCTAAAATTAATGTTCTACATTTTTCCATTTTCAGCTATTTAAGCGAACTCAACACATTTCTAATATGCTTAAGTTTTAATTAGGATATTTCACTTATTTTTTTATTAATTTGATATATATTTTATAATTATTTACCAGTCATGTAGAAGTTGAATAGATTTAAAAACTGTAAAATGAATATAAATTGATACAATTACATAGAAATAAAGCAGCAAATTCGTACTATTTTCAGTTGTATATTTTTAATTTCTCGCTCTTTGCCTCATATGATCAGGTATCGAAGGAAATAGAGAAGGAACTCAACTTCAATCAAAGGGAATTTCTCAAAAAAATATAATCACACAGCTTATGATTATTCGTACAATCTACTGAATACCTGGGATCATTTCTTAAAATTACAATTCTTTCAAGGAACAAGATGAAACACTCAACTAAGTACCGACATCATTCATGAAAATCTACAGTTACTAAGGAATAACAGAGGGATAGCACGCTTTCAAAATTCATCTCAGGTACTTAATATGTAATGGCGCCATCGCGCCTATTCATACATATTTACATCAAACAATTTTGATATTATGCAGGAATCATACTGAAAATATTCAGCGAATGCAAGGGATGTTGAATTCCTTGCGGTTGAATCACATAAACTTAGACGTGATTTACGTTGATTATGCAGAAGAATAGCATCTAATCAGTTTCCTTTCTATATCACTTCAGTTATTCTGAGTGGATGCCGTAGCCTAGAAGTCTTGGTCGCAGACTCGCGGCTGGCGATTTTCATCGAATCGTGGGTTCTACTTCTGATGCCACTAAAGACCTGCCGTGTAAAGGGGCTGATGCCTGTTAAATCTGTGGCCGCGGTAGCCCAGCGATCATGGCTTCGGTTTCTTGGCCGGTGGTTTTTGTTCAGTCGCGGGTTCGGTCATTGGCTGCTAAAGACCCATCGTGTAGCCGGGGCTGATGCACGTTAAATCTGTCGGGGCCCAAAATCCTCCCGAAGACGTGGTGTGGAAGTTAGGAGTGGGGAGGTGTCAACTGAGGTGTCCCCCTTGTCACTTGACCGAGGATTAAACGAGGTCCGTCGCCAATAGCCTTCGTGTCGCTTCTAGTGCAACGTTAATAAATACTAAGCTAAACTAAACTAGCATGTTAAACCTGGTGGAGGACCTAGATTTTTCCGTGGGCATGGTGTGGAAGTTTGGATAAGAAGGTATCAGCTCAAGTGTTGTTTTCGTCATTTGATTGAGGTTCAAAATTACGAGGCCCGTCACCAATAGCCGTCGTTTAGCTTCTGAGGACGATTAATAAAACAATCAAATCGAATCATTTGACCCTGTGGTTTCATCTTCATTCCCCTTTCTTGTGGATAATTAACCACCTTACAAATTTGAAGCAATTGAAGATCGTTTAATGTTTTTACATACTTTTTTCCAGCAAATTATAAGCATTAAGTGCACAAATCTCTAACCTTTAAGAAGCCGTTTGATGCAGTTTGCAAGAATCTTAGATGTTTTATCTGGACGGCCGTAAATTTACGTTCGTGCGTTCTATTTTATGTTATGAAAATGATGGATTTACTTATAAATACATATACAAGGTGTTAACCAAAGAATATCTCAACTTTGAAGAATTGCTGTCTGAAAACTTAAGAACTTATAATATTTTGGAACAAATTAAAACTCGGTCTACCGACCATTTTGATTTCGTGGAGGTATTGTTAATCCTGAGGAATTTCTACAACCATTCTCAAATCTTTACTATTTGATCTACCGTCCAAACCTACTGAGCTGTCATGCTGGATGAATAGAGAAAATTTCGCACCTATAGATTAGCTGTTTTCTGAATCTCGAATTTTGCCTTCATTTGTCCAAGTGGAGACAGTCTACAGTTATTCGTCACCACTGTTTTCTTCCTAGCATCATAACACAAGCTGTATCACTTTCAGTTATTTATTAGCTAACAATTTTGTAAATATTTGAACTAACTCCATTTTGTTCTATTTTAAACGAATGATATTCTCGTTACTAAATGAAATTACAAATAAGTATTACTAAATGAAATTACAAATAAATATGAATATTTAAAATATTAAATTGATTTGAATCATTTGCAGCCTATCGATCTAAGTCAATTGGAGTATGGTACATACATACGCTTCTAACTACACCTTCAAATCTCGATCAAGTGACGAAGACGACACTTGATCTGGAACCTCCTCTCCAAATATCCGCATTACCCCAAAAAATTGTGGGGGACCTTGGTCTCTAATATTTATTTCTTGAGATTCCTAAGGGGAACAAGAAAAATTCTTGTTCTGTGTCCTCGGATCTTTCTCTCTAAATGGTTGTACGATCCGATAGCAGATTTCTTCAATACTACATCAAATGGAATCAGCCAAAAGTGAACTACGCGACGAAAGAAACAGTAGTCTGTTCTACGTAAATGATAAAAGCCGACTGTAGCAGCGGTAAGTCGATAGCCTATAATCGACTCAACGAAGCGGAAGTCCCTCCTCTTTATTTTATTTCACGCACGTCTGGAACTGATTGGCTACGCCCATTTGGAATTGTCTGAGGACACTTCCAGAACATCGACGAAAGACATTATTAATGTGTGCTCCCTCGCACGATTCAGAGGAAAAGCTAAACCCGTTACTTTTTAACTTCAAAGAGAATGAATAAATTTTGTCAGATTTGAGATTTTTAAAACATTAAATACAAAAAGGAGAAATAAAATGAACTGTGTAATTATTTGTAATATCATTCTTTAGGCTTGTGTCAATGGAGGTGTCCGAATACGTTTGAAGCAATTTTTTTTTTATAAAAAAAAGGGGGTATTTAAATAAACTTTCACTACATTTTTATGAAAATCATTCTCAAAATTATTTAAAAAAGGCCAGAATTACCACACTTATTAAACAAAGTTTAGTGATTTAAGGAGAAATTTGACTCAAACGCAAACCAATGCAAACAAAATTCTGCATTAATCTAATTTTAATATTTGTAATATATATTTATGACATGAGTTAACACAATAAACTAATACCCGAGAAATATATTTAAATAAGAAAAATCCGTAGCTTATCGTGAAAATCCCAGTTAATTTTTTTTTATCAAATTTACCAATACCATTGCATAGAAACACATTTAAAAATAAAAAAAGAGAAACCGTTTTAAAATCAAATAATTAGTTCACAGTCTTAACGTTAATAAACATAACATACAATTAAAATTTTACACAGATATATCAAGTACTACTTTGTAAAATCACGCTTTTAATAAGCAATATTTTTTAAAAAAAAAACACGTTTTCCAGAAAAAGCATTTAAATCGGTATTTCCTGTTTGGTTGACTGCTATGGCGTAGTATTTTAATTGTTATAATTTAGTTTTTAATTACCCTAGAATAAAAAAATAGTTTTGAAAAACTAATGAGTTAGATTTTAAAATGATATAAGAAAATTGTAAATTTTGGCCGAAAATTTTAGTCGATCTCCTTCAAGCTGTCACCTTTTCTCTTCTGCTGTTTCAAAAAATTGTAGTGGTTTTCAAAGAAAA
>BMAW01110118.1:7171-37147 GCA_019974015.1 Nephila pilipes | reverse complement strand
GATCCACCCCAACTTTCTGTTGGTATCAATTGGGGAATGAACTTAAGCTTCCACTTTGTGTGAAATTACTCAGACAATTTCCCACACACTTGCCTTCCTAAAGGTATGAATACAACAATCTAATTTGATGTTACTACAAGAAGAAAAGATATCCACAAAATTTCACAAGCATTAAGATTTTCCATTAAAGTCGCCCCTTGGCGACTTTTGGGATCAATAATGATTTAAACATGGCGATTTAAGTTATGGTAAACTTGCTTAACTCAGTGCTTAAGCCACATACATTTGGAGTTATGGTAACCTTGCTTAACTCAATGCTTAAGTCACACACATTTGGCAACCTATCTAGGGAGTCACAAAGTTTCATTGCCATTGCTATAGGGGGCACCCTATTCCAGACTTCAACCAGATTTTCTTTTCTGTGGACATAACGTAAATGAACCTTTAAGTGAATCTTTTGCTTGAAAGTCTTCTTACAAATAATACAAACATAAGGAGTTTTCCATGAGTGAATGCGTAAATGTCTCTTCAATATAAAAGTTTTAGGGGAAACTTTTCTACCAGTTTCACAAACAACGGCATTAGGCTTCTCCTTATCATCAATACACAAATGTTTTTTTAAATCAGAATTTGAACTCAAAGCTCCCTGGCAAAATCGCACATGAAACATTAAACGACTGCGAAAGGAAAAGGCCTTCTTACAGATATCACAAGTAAAAGGCTTTTCATTTGGCAACCTATCTGGGATTTCGCCAAATTTCGTCTTCAGCGCTCTACGGGAAACCCTATTCCCAACTTTAAATGGATTTTCTTTTCTGTGGATATTATGGATAATTAAGTGCATTTCTAAATTGTACTTTTGTGTGAAAGACTTTTTACAAATTCCACAAACATACAGTTCACTTGTGTCGGTACATGAATGAATCTCCAAGTCATACTTTTGCTTAAAACCTTTTTGACAAATTTCACATACATAAGGAGTTTCCCTTTTGTGGATACCTAAATGTGTCTTTAAAGTATTGCAATAGAAAAAACCCATATTACATATTTCACAAACATAAGGCTTCTTGTTGTTATGAAAATTCATATGTCTTTTTAGTATCGAATTTTTAGGGAAAACTTTGCGACAAATTTCACATGTATAAGCAACAGCATTAGGCTTCTCCTTATCATCAATATGCAAATGTTTCTTTAAATCAGAATTTGTAGTCAAAGCTCCTTGGCAAAGTCTTACATGAAGCATTAAAAGACAGCGAGAGGAAAAGGCCTTCTTACAGGTATCGCAAGTAAAAGTCTTTCCATGAGTATTCAAATGTCTCTTTAATTCATAATTACATGAAAATTGCTTCTTACAGATTTCACAAACATTAGGCTTTTCAATGGAATGAATCAGCAAATTTCTATTTAAACGTAGTTTTCGCATGAAAACTTTGCCACGAATTTCACAATCATAAGACTTCTCCATAGTATTACTAATGTCAATACGTTTTTTTTTTTCTTCTTACTTTTAAATACAAATAGTAGTTGATTGAATGGTTTGTTAGCGATAAAGAACAACTAAGATATGATCACTTATAAAATAAGCTTTTCGTTCAATAGATCCGCGGATTTATCTTTAGTATAATCCTGAAGATGTTAACAAGGGACAACTGCTTTTTCACGAAGTTCTTCAAATGTAATTTTACACTTCGGATTTATCTTTAATATAATTCTGAAGAAATAAACGACAGACACGTGCTTTGCACAATTCAAACAAATGTTAAAATCGTTAATACGGTTACAGGTACTACATGATTCGAGTGCTAAGAATTTCCTTCCTTCTGCTATTTGTCCATTGGATATTAAATCTATTGCTGGATTTTTCCTTAATACCTCGAAGTATTTTCTTGAAAAAAATTTTCATTGGTTCTCTCTTTCTATTCTTTTTCTGTAAATATTAGCGTTACAAACTTCCGGGATAATTCAGTCTAATGGAGTCCATCACCGATTTTTCGAATGATCATTCCAAAAAATTTCGTAATGTTTCGGAATCTAAACTAGTATCATTTGAGCATGAAAATGCGATTGAATAAATATTTTGCTCTCTAATTTAGAAGCAACTTATTGCGACAAATATCATAATTTGGGGAATGCTTACTTAGCGGGTTTTTTCGAAACTTGCATAAATCGCTAAACCGAGCAATTAAAGTTGCAATGTTTCAGTCATCCAATTGTGATGACGTCACAAACGATGGAAGGGTATCTTTACTTAGAGGGGTTGAAGGTTTTTCGAAACGTGCCAAAATCGCCAAACAGAGCAACTAACATTCCAATGTGGTAGTCGTCTAATTGTCGTTACGTCATACATGATGACGTTGGGAAGATCCTTAGAAAAGCCTGAGTAATGAGGCTTTCCTCCGCTACATAAAAAAGTTCTACACAATTATATCTTTTATAATAACTGCATTTTGAAAAACGAATTCTTTGTATCAGTTTCGAATCCTGCTATATAAAAAATTTATTATATATATTTTTATATTGATAGTATTTAAATATTGATAGAATTTAAAAATCATTACTAAAAAAAAACTCCAAATAAAGTTATATATTTTTGAATTGATCGTATTTACAAAAAAAAATACATTCTCTCATATAAAAAGTTCCAAATACAAGTATATATTTTGTAACTGATCGTATTTAAAAAATGTATTCTCTCGTAAAAAAAAAGTTCTAAATATAATTATATATTTTATAATTTTTCGTATTTAAAAAAATACATTATATAATAAAATAAAAGTTTAAATACAATTATATATTTTGTAATTGATCGTATTTACAAATAAATAAATAAACATTCTTTCTTACATATAAAGGTTCCAAATGCATTTTCCAAATTCAAAATATATTTTATAATTGATAGAATTAAAAAAAAATTACATTCTCTTACAAAAAAAAAGTTCCAAATGCAATTATATTTTTATATTAATTGCATTTTTACAACACTCTTGGTAAATATTTTAAAAGCTGTTAAGTAAATTAAAAATTTAAAGAGATTGTAAGCTTTAGAGAGGAGGAGGTATGTCATGCAAGCAGAAAAGGATATATTTACTACATTCCATTATAAAAAGAAATTACAATTTTATTAATTGAAAAAGTTTATAATTATTAAAATCATGAAAACATATTATTTAATCAAAATGGAAAGCCATAGAGCTTATCAATTTGTGTTCACGACCTCGAGGTACCGTAGTGCTCTTTTTCTTTCCCATGGAGTTTACATGATGATAAACATAGGTGACGCGCCCCCGGGATACGATTGCGATGTTCCGACTCTCCTTCTTGTCAACCAATTTTACTTTTTTCCATTTTTCAGACATTTAAATTATAGTTACACTTTTTTTTTACGCATCATAGCTGTATTTGGCTCTCGCGGTATAAAACTTCACCGATTTTCACTTATCAATTTATGAGAATAGCAATAAAACATATAGACTGAATTTCTACAAGTGAGGTTTTAGTTTTCTCTCTTCTCCTTTGTTTTTTAATTCTAAAGAAATTATGACATTTATTTCATAACTGTTCAAATATGAAATTATAATAGAAAAAATTGAAAAAATTATTTCCGATTCTAAGGAAAAAGAGATTCAATAAACTTCATTTAATTTTGGGGAATTTTAGATGAAATAATACTACATTTCATTTCGTTCTTCTCTTTCAATACTCCATTTAATTCCTTTGAATAAAATTATATATGTATTGTAAATTTATACAAATAGTTTTGTATTTCTCATCGACATTCCTTCATAAGATGATGTAAAACTTTTATTATTTGATTTCTATTTTTAATAAATCGGTTTTGTTGAAAAAAAATTTTCAACAGATGCAATCCTTAGTAAAATGAGGTTTTAAGTAAGTAATCGTTTTCTACATTTTAAATTTGCAAAATCATTAATTATGTCTTCACAATCAATTGTTAATAATATGTCATTTTCAATTCTCATCAAGCTTAAATTATTCAAACGTGATTGAGTCATACGATTTCTCAATTCATTTTTGACCAGTTTGAGTTTTGAAAAGGAACGCTCACCACCCGCGTTAGTAATCATCATTCATAAGAAAATTCTCATTATTATTTCAATATTGGGAAACACAGTGAATAGTCTTTAATTCTACATGTATGAATAGAATGTGTTGATCCCAATTCCTGTCCCCCCATGCAACAACTGTTCTTCATCTGCATTTGTAGAATTATAATTTTTTATTAATCTTTCTTTTTTCCATTTCTTCTTTCTGCTTTTTCTTCAGCTTTTCGCCATCAATGATTATTTATGACATGTAATGTTGATCTTCCAAGTTCAGTTCCTCTCCTTTAATGTCTTTATCGTAAAATTTTGATATTTTCTCGCATGCTATTTAATTTCAGTCTCATCCAAATTAGAAATATTTTCAAAAAATCCAAACATTTCAAAAAGCTCCTCATATTTTTTACTGCGCTTTAGTATATTGCAAATTAGAGAATCGATTATTGGTGAAAAGGTTTCTATTTTGAATTTCTGGCTGTGGCTGTTTCCGAATACTGTGTCGGTGTCTCTATTTCCTTCAAGGAAAGTTACCCTAACACTGCATTGTCTTACACGCGTGTGAACACTTTGATATTCCTTCATAAAGGATACTTTCTTGGCTTTTGATTCGTAATAGTCAAAAGAATCTCTTTTGGTTTTTATGTATATAGTGAACGATTTTAATAATTTTACTCCTTTCGACAAATCCATATTTTTACTCTGGAGAAATATATTTACTTCGTCAATACGTATCAAAATGTCATTCCAAAGGATAGTTAAAAAAGCAGCTTCTAACTCATTCATCTTAAATTTTAATTTTTTAGCAGACAGTCGAGTATCCGTTGCTTGTAATTCATCGTTAATGAAACAATTCAGGCTCATGGCAGTTTCTGAATATCCGGAGCTTAAGGCTTTAATTGCATCTGCGCGTGCTGACTAACGTGTTTTTGATAGGTTTTTCAGTACATTTTTATTTCTATCACAGTTCAAATTTAATGTTAGTATATTCCAACGATGAGTTGATAATGAGAAAAAATTATAATGATTTTGGACAAAATCAAAGTAAATTGTCACATTAGAGTTACATTCTACTGCTTGAATGTCAATTAAATTCAAAGAATGTCCTACACATGGTACGTATATAGCGTATTTATTTTTTTCTTGAAGTCGGGCTTGCAATCCTGAATATTTCCCCGACATATTCGAGACATTGTCGTATGACTGACCTCTACAATCACTGAGGGAAATGTTATTTTCTAAAAAGGAAACCACAACCTCCGTCAGATACTCAGCAGTATATCCATTAATATTAATAAATTGCAAAAATCTCTCAATGGGTGCATCATTTGGGACATACCGTAAAATAAAAGTTAGTTAGTTAGCATGAGTCGCATCTGGGGAAGAATCAACGGAAATAGAATAATATTTAGCTTTTTGCATTCAGTGACGATAGTTTCTAAGACTTTTGACGCCTTGACTTCAGTGAATTCATCACAAATTGTGTGTAGCAGATAAGAAGGATTACCTTTTCCAGAATTGCCGTACTTTTTAATATGTTCATTTAAAAATGGATCAAACTTACTTAGAAGCTCTAAAGTGCCTAAATAATTTCCGTTATTCACTGAACCTATAGTTTCGTTTCCCCTCTGAAAGGCAATCCTCTTGATGCTAAGAATTTTATTGCAACCACTATTCTCTTTAGCACTTCTTTCCAATAACGACGTTCATCATTGAATTGTATAATAAGGTGGTTGTCTACGCGACTAGGTAACTATTATCGACTGTGATAGTTCATCATACACTTTTTGTGTTCAGGTGCGTTTTTATGCTATTAGATTTCCTTAAATATTTATTTTTTTTTAAATTGCGAATGTAGAATCATATCTAAGAAAATAAGAAATATTGAATATCTAAGAAAATATATCATAATAAATACAGCATGCCATTTCCATTAAAATGGAAATAGCATGCTGAAAAAAAAATCTATAAAATAATATTAGGTTTCTACATTGTATTGTCTTACATAATATTTGGAATCTCTTAAAAATTCTAAGAAAAATATATTTTTGTAACTATACGAAATAAATATATCCTTGTTATTATGTTTATCAAACGAAACAAAGAATTATAATAAAAAGGAAATCATAGATTCCAAAAATTAAAGAACATTATTACATAAATTATTAATTAGGAGAACTGTATTCATGTAAGTAATTTTCATTAAAAGTATTTTATACCAATATGTGATAAAGTATCAGTAAGTAATAAAGTATTAATAAAAGATAAAGTATAAATACATTATAAGTTTTAAAGTATAAGAACTAAAATTAAAATATATATAATAAATTTCAATTTTCTGCAGGAAAATCTGATTAAACATACACACGCAAATAGAAAATTTCTAGTGAGGGGTCTTATACATTAAAAATCTCTTATTTTGTACTGTGTTGGACGAGAATTTCTCCATTTTTGATGTACAATCTTACAACATTAAATTATCGTACAGGCATTTATTTATCTAATAATCAAATCGTACTTTAGGATTAATGTTATATGATTGTTTTTCTACATTTATATTACATTACCACAATTTGTAGTAATGTAATATATTCGTTTTATAGACGTCCTTTTTTTATTTGGGATTCAATAATAATAGAAAAGAACAGTCATATGAATTTTTAAACGAGTAAATTAACACTATCCATATTTAGAAGCAAATAAAAATATTTCTCTGAATTACAATACTCATCGAAAATTCATCGGAAGATCATTAAATGGATCATTCAAAATGGAGGAAGTGCACTCTTATGCATATTAATCAATATAAAAATATGCTAAAGAGTCAAATGAAATATTTATATATAATTTTATAAGCTATTAAGGGATTATTTCATGTTGTTCACGTGGGAGAGAGAAAAAATTTACAAAAAAAAAAAAAAAAAAGAGCAGAATTTTTCAAGAATGGATATTACATTTATAAAAAAAGCCATCTCTCTGTAATAAAAGCTAATACAATTACATATTATTTTACTTTTTTTAATGCGATATAAATATTTGTATATTATCTTAAAACTGAAAGAAATACAGTTCAAAAATAAAAACATAATTACTCTTTGCTGTTGCAAAGAAATTAAATTTAAAGGAAGGAATTACTGATTTTAAACTGTAGGCTACTTGTTTATTCGAAAAAGTGAGATTTCCTTCGGTGTCATTTCAACCCTCTTTTTATGAGCCCTGCCGCCTGTCATAAAATAGGTAATGTGTTTGTGTCACTTCTGTTGGGGGTTTAAAAGTATCTCTTGTCCATTCATGAACGATCCTTAACTCACGTGCACAAATAAATAAAAGGTCGCTGGAAGGAGTGTCTGTGACTGTCCTTTCCACAGCAGCACTTTTATCAATATAATTTGGATAATCTCTCTTTTGAAATAAAATTAATATTTTCCCTGATTATCAACAAACGTTGTAAATAGATATATTTAATATAGCAGTAACTGTCTGCAACTAGTTATGTCCGGAAATAACATTTGACGATTAAAATTATTTTGATCATGATCTTATTGAGACAGCCGAGTAGAGAACGAGACGAGGCCCCCCTCAAAGGTGAGGCCCTGGGCCCGTTGGCCCATGCCTTAAGACGTCCCTGAACTTATCTTGTTTCTAGTTTAGAAATGAGGGAAAAAATTTATGCTTCTTTGGAAGTTCTTTTGGAGGAAACGAATTCAATAAAATTTAAAAATAGTTCTGTTGTTATTAACACAGACACAAACTAAACCTTCTGATATTTGTTTAATAACACAACACGGAACTATGTACAACGAGCTCCGAACGAGCGTCAAGTTACGGGGCATCTCGGAAAGTGAAAGAGTCAGTTTGAGAAGGCAAGGAGCTCGCGGACCAAGGTTGCTGCCTTTGGCGAGGAACACCTCGTAGCGCCAGTAGAACCTGTTTGGAGGTCGCCACAATTGGTGAATATGTTTGATGGCGCAAGAGCCAGATATGACTATGCAGTTGCCACAATCGGCGAACGATCTGCTTGTTGGTGAGCCACCGCACACTCCCCCCCCAGCAGTATCTTTAAGATACGAAACGTTCTAGAAAAGGAACAATCCATCCGGATCGCGTGGTTTTAATTTCTTGATTAGGTGGAGGCAAGTCTGATTCGGGAAAGTCACTATGTCCAATTTATTGATAAAAATTCTGATATGAGAAGGACAGTCACAAACAGATACTCTTAGCGACCTTTTATTTACTTGCACACGAGTTAAGGATCGCTCATGAATAGGCAATAGATACACTTAAGCCCCCAACAGAAGTGACAAAAACACATTCACTATTTTATGACAGGTGTCAGGGCTTATAAAAAGAGGGTTGAAATGACCCTAAAGGAAATGACACTTTTACGAAGAAACGAGTGGCTTACAATTCTAAAACGGCAATTCCTTCCTTTAAATTTAATTTCTTTGAAACAACACGAGGTAATTTTGTTTTTATTTTTGAATTGAATTTCTTTGAGATTTAAGATAATATACAAATTTTTATACCTCATTAAAAAAAGTAAAATAATACGCAATTGTATTTGCTTTTTTTTTTACAGAGAGAGTTATAAAAATAATATGCATATCAAGTTTCAAAAAATTGCTCATTTTTTCTTTTTTGCTCCAAATTTTCGCTCTTTCCCTCTAAACAATGAAATAATCTCTTAACTGTTATAAAATTATATACTCATTTGAATGGACTCTTTAGTATATTTTATATTGATGATATGCAAAGTGCTCTCTCCTTTATTTTGAATGCGTTATCTTCCAAAGGTTTCCAGTCAGTATTGTAATTCAGAGAATATTTATTATTTCTTCTAAATATGGAAAGTGTTATTACCTCTTAAAAAATTCATGGTCTTTTCTTATTATTGTGAAACCCAAATGACTAACATTTATTAAACGAATGAATATATTACATTATGACAGATTGTGGAATGTAATATAAATGAGTAGAATAATCTATAACAGGAATAATACTAACGTCTTGATAATCAGATAAACAATGTCAATAATAATGTAATGTTTTAAGAGAAAAATCAAAAATGTAAATTTAACACAGTAAAAAAATAAGATATTTTACGTGAACGAGACCCACCAGAAATTTTCTATTTCGTTGCATATTATCAACAGATTTTCTTCAAACAACATGAAAAATTTTAAATATACATTAATTAATTTTATACTTTACACTTATTACTACTATATTTACTAATACTTTGTCATATATTGGTATAAAATACTTTAATGAAAATGTGCTTACATGAATACAGTTCTCCTAATTAATAATTTTAGTAATAATGTTCTTTAATTTTGGAATCTTGACTCTTCTTACCATAATTTTCTTCCGTTTGATAAGCATAAACAACGATATATCTTCGTATAGAGTAAACATTTTCTCAAAACTTCTAAGAAATTCCAAATATTATGTAAGATACAGTATAAAAAAACCTTTACAGATTTTTCTGCATGTTTCCATTTTAAAATGGTTTATCATATTTTCTTAGATGATTTTTTCATTCATAATTTTAAAAATATTTAAGGAAATTTAATAATTAACTGTATGGGATAAAACTAATATTGATTTATATTGTTATATAGTACATATGTATATCTATTATAATGATAATTTGAACTATAATATTTTGTACATTAATAATAATAATGCAATAATCTATACAGGAAAATAGGAAAATTATATAGAGTAATAACTTAATTGAAGCTTTATTTTTTCTATCCACGAAAGAATTAACAGACATTATTTAAAAATTTGATCTTATCACCTTCAGAATTAGAAAGGGAGTTATGTATTACTTTCTATTTTATACCCTTGTAAATTTACAAACTAATAAGCGAGTTTTCTCCTTTATTTTGATAGACAAAAAAGTGAAATACACACATGATTATATGCATATTACATGAGATATTGCATAATGGTGTAATTATTTATTTATTCTTAATACAAACATAACTTTATTCAAATAACTTGTCTCCCAAATGTATGTTATTTTAAAAAATATATCTTAGTATTTTTAGGATAATTAATAAAAGGGGAGTCTTTATTTATTGATTATTCATAATTTTCTGTATACTCTAGTACCGTCAAAAGTAGATTCTAAGCTACAACTGGTTATTTATTTTAAATTTTACGTCATTTAATATTAAAAGTTCATCCATGCGCAAAATGCACCCATCTATGTATTGATATAAAAGAATCTTTAAAACTCTCTCGACACGACACCAAGAAATCCAGAGATGTACTGTAGATCCTCGAGGTTCTACTTTCTATTTACAGCTGGTAATTGCTATTGAGATTGCATGGAATAAAATATATTCAAAAGAGCGAAAATAAGTAATAAATTGCTGGTTGTTCCTGTTGCACAGCATAAATCATTGAAATTTATTTTATATTGTTTCGTCGATGGTTTAAGAAAAATTAAGTATAAGAAAAAAAATAAGGAAATAAAGTTATTCAAATAAATTAATACTGACATAATAGTAAGGAAATTTTCTCTTTTCTTTCATTCTTCCTCTTAAAAAATGGTCGTTCTTACCCAGTATCTTTTCTAATTTTATTTCCAATTTATCTTAATGTATCTGAATGATATAATTCAATGAAATCTAATACATATTGTAATTATTCTTACTCTTCCAATTTTCAAATAAATAAATAGAAAATTTAAAATATCTTTTTTTTAGATATTTGTTGCATTCGATTGCTCGCTTTTCGATTAATCGATTAAAGTGTTTTGATACTGATGCTGAACTCGTTTTTGTTGTCTAATTTGAAAATGAGAACGAGATGGCTGAAGGCGGGAGCAGTATTTCAAATGTGGTATGTGTTTCATTAATTAAATTAATAACGCGCTGCCATGTAACATTTTGTAACAGACATCTATTTTTACAAATGAACCTTGTTTTGCACCGATCACAGTTTGCTCAGATGTAAACAATACTTTATAATTAGGCTCCTAAAATTGAGGGCAGCACATTTTACTCAATAATTATATTGACTGTTCTAACTAATAAATTATATTTGAAAAATCCAAAAACTTCAACAATTATCCCGTAATATTTTTATTTTCCGTCGTATGTATTTATATTCTTGTTTTAATGATTGCGCTGACTTTAAAGTAATGTTTTCAACATCTTAATGTTTTAAAATTATTTCGAGGATTGGATCGCATATCAAGTAGATTATGTTTTTATTCATTGGAATTGGGCTTTTATACAGACAGTGAAGTATGTCAGTTCAATCTCTTTTACATATTTAAGAAAATAAGACCTTTTGCAATTTTTTTTCTTTCTTTTTTGACATTTCAAATATTTAACTGAAGTTTTCAATATGTATTTTACAATTATTTATTAACTGTTCATAATATTAATTTAGTGTAAATTGCTTTGATTGAATTACTTTTTGCATTTTTTCAAATAAAAATTAAATAAAGTCATCATAGGGTATCTTAGAATTATATATAAAATATCCTTGTACTTATAAATTTTTCATCTGAATTGAAACTTTATCATTTTCTGAGAAGCTTTCATAGTATTTTATATACTAAGATAAATGTTTTTATTATAACTTATTAATATGTCATGTTATTTTTTTATTAATAATAATGGTATTAATCCATTCTTTATATCTCTAATTATATGAAAAGAAAAAAGTTCAATTTGTTCATTAGTTTCAGGATATTATTGTATTAATGACTATTCATTATTTTGGCATACAATATCTGATGTCACTAAAAACATGTCATGTAACTGGGTTAATGCATGCTAAATCTATAAAGGCTCGGTGTCTACACATTGAGATGGTGTGGAAGTTCAACAGTTCAAATCTGGAATAGGGTGTCCTCTAGGAGATTGGCGATGAAATTTGGTGACTTCCTATATGGGTTGCCAAACGTACGTAACTTAAGCATTGAGTATACTTAGGTTACCATGGCCTAAATTACCAATTATCCCTCCCAAAAGTCGCCTATGCGTCCAAAAGTTGTCAATCGCCTAGGGGACACCCTATTCCCGATTTGAACCAGTTCAGCTGTAGTGTTGTTCTTGTCACTTGGCTGAGACTCAAATTTTCAAAGCTCATCACCATTAGCCAGCATATTGTTTCTAAGTATTTTGTTTATAAACTGTCAATTTGACATACATTGTCATATACCCTATGCAGGTTTATTAATGAAAAATTTCATTTTTATTTGGTAAAATATATGTAGTTTTCTCACCCTATGTTTATCAAATTACAATGTGTATAGATATTTATAGAGAGTTTAAAGTAATTTCCAAACAATAAGTTTATGATAGTATAAATATAAATATTGTCACTTTTTAATGAGTTATTTATGAAAACAGTTTAAGAGCAAAAAGTGACTCGGAATCCTGTTATTATTATTTTTTAATGTCGGAGAGTTTTATATTTCTTGTAATTCTGTTTGCTGGAATTGAGTCCTCAGACATTATAGCCAAGATTAATGAATGTTTTTTAAAAAAATTTGAAATAAAATAGATTTTATGGTTCTTCCCTGTTATAGCGGCATTCAATGATGAATTGCCAATGGACAATGAAATTTTTTTTTAAAATCCTATGTTTATCTTCGACCTTTCAGTCATGAGTCGACGAGCAGCCCAATACATTGAAGAACGATACTAACAGTCAGCAAAAACGTTGTCAGTAACACACAAAGATGATGAGTTAAAGGAGTTAAAAACATTGAGGATAGCAGGGCATAAGCTGAGGTGCTCTCCAGTCATGATCATGCCATGGGCGCAAAGAGGACAAATATCTATGCTCGTGAGTCCAATTCTATACAGGTGGCTCTGTAAATAGTCAGGGCCCATAGCAAGTCTAAAGCAAGCCACTCCTACTGCTCTAGGTATAAAACTGGATATTCTTGATGATTTATTCAATAGAGATTTCCATTTTTCCCCAGAGGCCTTTTCCCCGTATATTGTGAAATATCGCTTAAGTAGGTTGTATTACGCAAGGTAGGCTTCACGAGTTAGACAATGACCTTGGCATAATCATAATTTGGAGTGTGCCACCATAACAGGAATGTATGGATTTTATTTTACACAGTATGAAAAAAGTTATCCTTTTTTGAAAAATCAGAAAGATCCACAGACACTACTTTCATCCTAAATAACTAAACATTCATATTTTAGACTACAGATCTTTGCTAGTTTTGAAAATTTCTCACTCTCAGTACCTCCAGAATCGGTAAAATGAATTATCTGTAGGTGATAAGCGTAGCTGTAGACTTGTTATAAGGAATGTTTTTTTAAACAAATGTTCACTGTATATCTGAAAATTTTTCTGGTTATGTGAATCACTTACACAAATCAGACAAGATTATGTTTTGACATGTCCTCACTGTATTGGAAGTGAAAAATGCAGATGCAAATTGGATTAATTTCTGCAATAATTCTTTTAAAAGTGTTATGATCTCTTCGTACATTCAATAATATTTGTTTGTACATTATAATAAGAAATATTGTAGAGCTACTTGAGATTAGGAAGTGATATTGAGAGTTTTATACATTTTGAGAATAAAAGTAATGTCTTTTAGCAGAAAGAAGGGGGGGGGGGAATCTTTACTTATTTTTTAAAAAAAATTATGGAAGACATTATGATAAAAAAATTGCATAACAAGATTAGTAGTTTTGTGTATAGTGTATGTCTATGAGGGACAAATCAGAAAATTTGAAAAACTGCTTAATGCTGCATATGCCAAATTTGAGTATTTTTGAAAATTGCTCTACTCAATTAAATTGATTGGTTGGTTTTATGAGATTTAAAGCAACAAAGGCTATAATCCCACACGGAAGATGAGTTCAATTAAGTTTGATCACGAAAGAGAAGCTTTTATATAGTGATATATTTTAATACTGGTATTAAACATTTTTAAATAATTGGTAGAGTAATATATTTTTAAACAAGAGCTGACAGATTTTGCTCTTGTCCCTCTGAAGCTCATCACATAATGGGGCTGATTTATATTAGATCTGTTACAGCTCATAATTCTTGTGTTGTGGGCCTTACAAAAGTAGGATGTCTTCTTGGATGTTATCCTCATCACTTAAGCATAGATCAAAGTTATGAGATCTGTCATCACTAGCCCTTGTATTTCTTTTAGTGCAATGGTAATAAATATTCACTCAGTTTAAAAATAATTTTCAATTTTTATCAACCTAAAAGTATATAATTAAATTTAATGAATATAAAAGTTTTTTTTAATTACTTGGAAATTTTAATTTTTTTTTTTTTTTTTTTTTTTTTTTTTAAATCAAAAAAAAACTGGGTAAATTATTATAAAAAAAAAAAAATGAAATCTATAGATGATCCTCTATTTCAGACTTTTTGATCATCAATCTTCATGTTATCTTATTAATTTCATTTGTTATAAAACTTTTTTTTTATATTTTAGAATTTATTCTTGGGACTTTGTCAGGTATAGTTTTCTGACAGAGTTCTGAAAGAAATTGAATTTTTGTATTGTGATATTTCTTAATCTGAAAATGGGCAAAAATTTTAATGATGCTATTTTTATATACAGTATTTAGTAGTAATATTTTATTACCTCTCAACTGAATTCAATTCTCAACATTCAATATATATGATTGTATATGAATTTAAGAAAAAGTATTTTTTGTATTTTAGTTATACTCGTAACTTTGAATATGTTTGATACTATGAGTGAGCACCTCATATACCTTCCTATCCTATTTTTACTTAATCTCTTATCTTTTAAATTGTCCACTAAAAAAAAGTTTCTTATTGATTACTGGGAATTCATAATGGTGACTAAAAATCTCTTAATAGGATTTTGCATATGATTAAAAAGTGTTAGGATTTCTTTTTTGAATTTGATTTTGTCCAGAAAACTACACTCATGCCTGCAAGAAGTTTCTCATCTCTTTTCTAAGGGCTGTTAGTTTAGAAAATGAAATTCCTGTTTATCATCCTTGTCAGTTAGCTCTCATTCATGGTCATGAAATTTACAAATCACTTTTATAATCTTACTCAAATTTAAAAGGATTCTGTAAATTGAATTGAAAATAAACCAGCATGCTGAAATAATCCTCATATTTTTGTTTCATATTTAGTATTCATGATTTTGGAACTATACTTTTAAATTTGTGAATTTTATGTTACTACGTTTATCTTACAGTTTGCTATTATAATTTTTTATTTATTTATAACTGTCGTCCCTTGGATTCATTCAAATTTTAACAAAGGAACACTTTTTCTCATCAAGGATAATATTTGAAATAGGAAAGAAAAAATAAATAGCCTTGTTTTAATACTTATAAATTGTTTTTAGGGTTATTTATTTATTATTTAATGGGAAAAAAGAGATATTAAAGCTACATTAGCAACAGAAATAGAAGATCAAGAAAATATGCAAAGCAGTAGATACAAATGACAAGGATTAGTTATTCTCAATGTTTCTAAGAAAATTTGATTGCTGGTTATAAAAAAAAGTACTGATTTTTTATAGTTAAATATTGGAAATGTTTCATCAATTCTGTATAAAAGTATTTGGTACATATAAAGGGAAAGAGAGACATTCAGGGCAATGCCATTTGATCCACAAGCAGATAGAGTGGTCTGTTCTACGAAACCTAGTTAAGATTAATATTGCGATCATTTCTAAATAATTATTAAGAAAGTTTTTAGACTATTCTATCTCAGTGTTTTATTGAATGTCAAAGCGGGTTGAAGAAAAATATTTCATTTAATTTTTTTAGGACGAGGAAACTTTGTTTAAAGAAGAATTTGCTCATGTAGAAGAATTACTTATAAGTAGTCGAGAAGAATGCATCGAGATAGGATCAAAATTCCAAAATCTGAGTTTAAAAGTATGTATATCTTATAAATATCATTTTTATAGTATATCTTTGATATATAGTAGTGTTTCACTTTAAGTAATTTCTTTAAATCATATAATATTCACTTATAAAATTATTGTCACCAACAGGAACAGTTATTTGCTCTAAACATAAATGAAGATCAAGTTTTTGTTTATTTAAACCTTAAAAAAAAAAAAAAAATTGGTTGGGTCGTAAAATAAAAAAAAACTATATATTGCTTTTAATATATTTTTGAGGTTATAAATATTAATTAACTGTTTAATTATAGAAAATAAATATGAAATTTTATGGATTGTATTAAAATGTGTGGAAATAGTTATTCACAAACAATACAATGGACAATTTAAAAATGATTCTTTTAAATATGTATCTTTTTTTAGTAAATGATGATGGTATTTATTTTCAACTATATTGAATTTTTTTTTAATTAAATGAATAAAAATGTCATTAAAATTATTGTTGATGAAATACAGGATTTAATTACCATTAGAATAAAAAGAAAGGACTTGACTTCAATTTTCATGTTATTGATGTATGTTTTATTATTTGACTTTGATTATGTATAAAACTTGTGTATTTTTTATGTGAAAAACTATTTTAGTGATTAACCATCAATTAAAAATTATATTATCATTCATATTATTATTTTTTTAAAATTTATTACAAAATTTTTGTAGGTAGAAAATATGATGCAATTACAGGAGACTTCTTCATCAGATCATTCTGTTACTAGTGAGCATTTAGAACAAGAGAAAGAAATCAGAAATGATTTTGAAGAGTTGAAAACTAAATATGAATCTAGGATTGCTACTTATCAATTAAATTCTGATCATCAAGCAAGAATTGTGGATGATCTTCAATCTAGAGTAAGTGCATATTACTCATGAAACTTGTAACTGAGTGAATGCTGTTTTATTGAAATTTTATTATAATTTAAATCATTCTTGTACTATTGATTCCTTATATTAAAAAGGATTTCGCAAAAGATGTTCATATTGTATCTCGGTTTTAAATTTGTTATCAAAAAGCTGCATGAGTTTTAAATTGATTGAAAGTTCATTATAACTGAATTTTTAAAAAAAAAAAAAAAAAACTTAACTATAATAATGGAAATTACTATCTAAATTTCCATTATCATATGGATCTACTTTAATCCATTTTGATTATGAAACAAGTTGACTAAGGATAATTACAACTTCATTTCAATTACCACATTTACGGTCTTGAAAGGAAAAAAACAAACTTATGTTCTATTAAACCATTTTAAATAAAGAATAATTTTTCAATTTTTATAAATATAAATAATTTACAGACACACTAAAACACTGAGTAGAGTAACTGAGATTAATAAGAATTGTGCAAAAAAGAATAGCGATAAGCTTTAGAACAGTGGTTCTAAAATTTCTCAATACATTCCCTAGTATATTGAAAAAAAGGATCTAATAAGCCCCAAAGTAAAGTTTTCTCAAAAGTCATTAAATATGCAGTACTATATGAAGAAATTGAAATATGATTTATAGTTGTGATACTTATCAGAATTGTTGAATTACCAAACATTGTTTCATTTGAAATTACATTTTCTGTTTTGGTTTTAAAAAATTGATAGTTAAATTTTTTTACTTCATTTATTAAAAAAAAATTTATAATATTGAAATTTTAAATGCAATAAAAACAAATTTTTTATGGAACAAAATTCAAAACAAAATTTGAATAATTTAACTAACGGGTAATTGATATTGCATAATTTTTTTATTAAACAATTATCAGTGAGTGAAAGTTTTGTCTCAGTTGCTATGTGCAAAGGAAATGTAAGTTTTATTGATTGCAAGGTTATTTTATTTTGTGATTAAAATTTGGATTGGAGAATTAGATGATTCAACAAGTGTTTTATTACCTGTGCAGTAAAAATACAATTAATTGAATGGAGCCCATCTTTACCCCCATAAAAACTGTGGTCGCTGTTACGTTCTTGCAGCTGGCATTGTTTCCATTGAGTTATAGCTTCAAGTCCTCTCTATTTGACATGGTGTAAAAGTTTGGAGAGTGAGATGCCAGGTCAGTTGTCTTCCTCATCGCTTGACTGAGGCTCAAAATTAAGAGGTCCATTGCTAATATCCCTCATGTTGCTTCTAAGTTAATAAGTAATCAATCAACTCCCAGAAAATTTGTAAATTGCTTGCTTTACCAAGTAATAATTATTTTTATTGAGGAATACATATTTCACATATATCCATTTCTGTCAAATTGGTAAGAAATGGGTATTCCCTTTCTTCCATAACTGTTGTGAGAATTTGTAACTTTTGAACTTCTTTTCTGATTTGTTCTCATATGCATTGGAACACTTGGGGTATCACATTACTGTTTGAGAACCACTGCTCTGAAAGTTTTTAGAAATAAAACATAAAAAGACAAATTAATATCATTGCAAAAGTAAGTTTATTGTTATTGGATGGTAAATGATTTATATATGTGTAATCATAATTTTTACAAACCTTAAAAAATCAATTGATATTGGTGATTGCATGAGGTATATTAATAAGTCACATTTCATTCATAATTGTAGCATCTCTCTCTTTTTCTTTTATAGAAGAAGGAATTTTTGAATTTTGTATTGATAAAATTTTTATGAGTCATAATAATTACTTATTTTTCAATATAATTATTTCAGAACAGTCGAACAATGTCATTCTACTACTGATTATTGTTCTTAAAAACAAGAAACTTTATTTATTAGTGTAGTAAAATCATTAGTCAATAAATTCAAAAATTATCAAATTAAATGTTTTGAAATTTCTTGAAAAAATATAAATATTTATAGTAAAATGTGATTAAATCTTATAGTTTTTTTAAATTTGTATTTTGTATCCTTCAAAATTCTAGTAAACATTTTCATAATGTGTGTATATATAGAGATATCTCTTAGTTATGTTCCTTCTTTATTTAATTTACATGTAAAGTTTCGAACCTATTGATTTCTGTACAAGGTTCTGTTAATTATTTTAAATTTTCCCTTCCAAATTAAAGATATATAAAGAAGCCAATGAACAAAATAACTTTTGTGTTCTTTCTATTAAAAGATAGAGATGCTTCTCCTTGGTCTAATTTAATCATAATTAAAATTTATAATGATATTCATAAATATTTTTATTGCACCTAATTCTTTTAAGAAATAGTGAATTTAAGAAAGAAATAGCTAAATACAACTTGGTGTACATAGTAAAATATTTGTGTATAGAAATCTTATATAAGTTTTTAACCTTAAAATAAAATTAGTAGTGAAAAAATCAAAGAGGTTATGAATATGTTTGCGTATATTATAGTATTTGTTTTTTCATAATATTTTACCTGAGTAAAATTGCTCTAGCCTTTTAAAATGTAGGATCACATGACTTCTCTGTAGCGTATGAGAGAGTCATTAAAGAACACCATGAAAGTTTTATATTATTTATTTTTTAAAATATAGATTTATTTTCTGTTACAAATTCTGAAGACAGGTGATAGAAAAAAGGACAATGAATGTGTAATTAGCTTATTTGAAAAGAAGTAACATTCTTTTGAAACAGTGAGAACATCTAATTCCTGGTTTTTGCTGAATTAGATTCTTTACTGCTCCGCCTTTGTTCAGTCCAGCTGTTCTCCGATTATTATTGATCCTGCTCTGTTTCTGAACTATTTATTCTGTGTGTACATTGTAATCAATTCATCTATTTTTGCACTTCATTATCTATACTTTGTTCATCTTAATCAGTTTGTTTTAATAGTAGATTCATTTTTCACCATCACTCCAGCAATGATTCACAGTTATGATGATGATGATGCTGTGGTAGCCTAGTGGTCATAATCACTGCTTTTGGCCGGCAGTTTCTGTCGAGTCATGGGTTCAAGCATGATGCTACTAAAGACCCACCATGTGGCAGTGCTGTTGCATGTTAAATCTGTCAAGGCTAAAAGTCTTGTTGGCTTGGTGTGGAAGTTTGGAGAGAGATTTGCCAGCTCAGGTGTCATCCTCGTTACGTGATAGAGATCAAAATTAAGAGGTCCATTGCCAAAAGTCCCTGTTTCATTTCACATTTATAAGCAATCACATTCATGATCGAAAGAAACTTGGGTGTTAAAAAAAATATTTAATTAAAATTTACAATTGTTTCAATCACATCAGAATAAAGGAAGTTCAATAAGTTGTCTGTATTAAAATTATTTCTCTATTTTTTAACGATATATTTATCTGCAATTTCAGTTTGTAGTGATTCAGAGGTATTTTGAGGGAAATTGGTGAAGATTTGTTTTATATATATATATATATGCCTTTTTTATTTCTGGAAAGAAAAAGAGACTTTAAAAACCGAGAATATAACAGTTTCAAACTTTAAATCAATTTAATGTTTCAAACTGAACCTAGATCATACCTATTCAAAAAATTGTGTGATTTAGACTTTAACACTAAATTTTGTACTTTGTATTGTTTGATCAATTGATAAAATATAAGGTTAAAAATAAAATTTTATTAAAAATAACATTTGAAAGATAAGTATTCATCTCAAACAAAAAGTATGTAGCTTATGAGATATTTTTTAAATGAATTATTAACATGTATTTTTAAATGATTTGTTTATGTAGTTCAGATAGCATTTTGATTATAGAAGTTTTCTGTAAGTAGGGTGCTTCAATGTAAATAAATATATGACTTTTTTGAGCTCTTCAAATAACTGATAAATAGTAACATCACTAAATAGAATTCTATACAATAAATTTCTTCGAAAATTGGGAAGCAAAAAAAAAAAAAAAAAAAAAAAAAAAGTTGCATCACATTGAATAAAATTTTGAATGTAACAATTATTTTCCTTTTGGATAAATAAACTGCCAAAATGGTTGCTTATAAAAATGTAATTTATGTTGAATTCTTTTAAGTATGGGTTTACTTTAAAGATGTGTTTCTTTCAAACTTTAGAGAATAAAATATGTTTGTTTATTTATTTATTTGTTGTTCTAATTATAAAGCTGATAATTTTAATATAACAGTTGACCACAAATGAACTGAAAATAGGAAAGCATTGTTCATCACCAGTATTTCCCATCTATAGTGCTTAAATTGATTATTGTATTACCCAAGAGAAAATCTGATTTTAAAATTTCACTAGTTAAGCAATTCTTATTTTTGAATTTTTTAAAATAATTATGGCCAAAAATTATACTCTCAGATTTATGTTGGTCCAAAAAGATGTGGCTGTGGTAGCCTGGTGGTCATAATCACTGCTTTTGGCCGGCAGTTTCTGTCGAGTCATGGGTTCAAGCACGATGCTACTAAAGACCCACCATGTGGCAGTGCTGTTGCATGTTAAATCTGTCAAGGCTAAAAGTCTTGTTGGCTTGGTGTGGAAGTTTGGAGAGAGATTTGCCAGCTCAGGTGTCATCCTCGTTACGTGATAGAGATCAAAATTAAGAGGTCCATTGCCTTAAGTCCCTGTTTTATTTCACATTTATAAGCAATCACATTCATGATCGAAAGAAACTTGGGCGTTAAAAAAAATATTTAATTAAAATTTAGAATTGTTTCAATCACATCAGAATAAAAGAAGTTCAATAAGTTGTCTGTATTAAAATTATTTTTCTATTTTTTGACGATATATTTATCTACATTTTCAGTTTGTAGTGATTCAGAGGTGTTTTGAGGGAAATGGGTGAAGATTTGTTATATATATATATATATATATATATATATATATATATATATGCCTTTTTTATTTCTGGAAAGAAAAAGAGAGAGATTTGAAAGTTGATGCAAAATCTATCTTTTCAAAATATTCAGTTGTGAAAATGTCGATATAATATTAGAAAATTTCTTATAATTTGAAAAAAAAAAAAGCATAATCCCCTGATATATTGTTAAAATATATCAAGCAATTTGTAATAGTTTTCCAAATTTTCTTAATTAAAAATCCATTTCAAAAACATATGTTTTCTTTGACTATTTTAATATGAAGGAAAATAAACTGATAAATACAAGGTTTCTTGTGTAAAATTCAAGTTAAACCTTGTGTGATATGACTACTGTAATTGGTTGGAATTTGGACGGAGATGATAAGTGAAGAAAAATCCAACATTAGATAGTTATATAGTTGATCTTACATACATTTCAGCATATTTTTGAATTTTCATTTTTCTTAATAAAAAAGTTATTGTTAATATTATCAAATAAAATTTGTGGAATATCTAGGGTCAATAGTATAATAACATTGCATTTATAAATTTTTTAGAAGCAATTTCATTATGGATTATCTGGCTAATAGCTAAAAAAAAAAAAATTTAAAAGTTTTTTTTTTTTTTTTTTTTTTTTTTTTTTTTTTTTTTTAATTTTATTTTTTATAAAATTTAATTAATACATTGTACATTTTATGTTACTAAAAACTGTTTTACTAAAAAAGAAAGAACTTGTTTTAGGAAAATGATCATGGGAACAAAATTCAATTTGGAAAATTTCAAATGCATCTTTTTTAATTACTTATGAATTTATAGATACTCTGCATCCAAAGATTTATTGAATGCATGTGTTTGGAAATATTTGTAACATTTTTTTTTTCTTTTTGTAGTATTGTATAGTTTTGGAATCATATGAAAAATAAAGTAGTTTGAACTTTATACATATAAATTGTTCAAAAGATTTAATTGATCTAGTGAAAAGTGGTAAAATGTTGAAACTTAGTATTGAATTTAAAATTAGAACATTATGGTGTATTTTAGTAAGTGTGAGATGCAGAGTTTCACTATAGGTAGGATTCATACGGCTTTCTGCCTTATTCCACCCTTTGAAACTAAATATTATTTCTTTACAGTTGCCTCTTTTTTTTTAATAGCAAAACATAGCCTTTTAACAGCGAAAATTTTTTTTCTTTGGTGAATGCTATGGTGTACAAAAAAAAAATGTTCAGATAAATTTTGATGATTATGTATTGTTTGTGTGAAAAAGAGACGTTAAAAATTAAGTGGGAATTTAAAAATAGATTAAGCTATTTTATATGGGGTTAAATTATACAAAATAAGGGAGGGGGATAAATTTTAAGGAAGTATTGGAATGAATGCAAGAAATATATATCAATCCCCAAAACAACTTAGCAAATCTCTAATCGATTGCTGCTCATTTTTCTCAGATACTGAGAAAAAAATTCAATCAATGTTGTTAGCATGTATACTTGTGGTAACATTTGTTATGGCCTATTTTCATAGTAATATGTAACATTGAACATAGAAAAATATTACATATTTTTGACGACGAAAATCGTGATTTGGGAATCATTATCATTGACGGGTATTCGAGGATATCTTATTCACCTACTCATCAAACACCATCCTGAAGACTGATTCAATGGTTTGCATAAACAAATTTTAGTGACGCCATCCACCGCAATATTACGATCGCTAGATAACGGCACCTGTGTTTTAGAAAAACGTAACTTTACCCTTCTATTTTGACCTAGTATTATTGTTTTTTTTATATATAATTTTAGGCGAATTGATACTGACAAAATAGTAATGCATGTATTCTAAGTATTGTATCTATATCCGTTGGTGAGTCCCCCCCCACTTTTAAATTTTCATACAGTTCATGCTAGATTGATTTGGATGTCATGCCGTGTACTGAATATCGAGGCATGTGCTTTCATCTCTGATTTTTGGCTACAATTTTTTTTAAAACGAATGAAGAACTATTGGTGATTGCGCAACAGTAGTCAGGAAAAAGTTTCTTGTGTCATCCCATATTTCTGCTGATAATCGTGGTACTTGTGAAATGGGAAGCGTATAATGGAGGAGTTAAAGGAGTTTCTAATAACACATCAATCAATAACTCCCGAGACTAACATTGAAAACAACATTTGTTTTTGCAAAATTTTTTTTATTCATCAACATAACACCTTTTGTTAATCACCTTTTAGGGTGATACAATCGTTCCAACGCTTTTCCAAATCTCTCACCCCCCCACCCTCCAATTTTTTCCCCCCGCAAGAAATCTTTTTTGTTGCGAGTAAATAGCGATAAACAGCTTTCTGAATCATCGACTCGTTGCTGTTTTTGTTCCATCGAAAGCATTCGCGGCACCCACTTGGAAAAAACCTTTTTCACTTCACTTCAAAAAACCTTTTTCAGTAAATACACTTCCATATGATATCTGTGTCATCTCAGCAATCTCACGGAGCTTCACTTTACGATCTTTCATTATAATTTTTGTCACTTCACTCACATTTTCCGGTGTAACGGCTTCCACAGGTCTACCCGAGCGTTCCGCGTCATTTGTGTCGGTACGACCACGTTTAAACTCGGCAAACCACCGACAAATCGTTGCTTTTGATGGACAAGAGTCCGGGTAATATTTTTCAATCCATTGTTTCGCTTGCACGGTGTTTTTACCCATTAAAAAACAATGTTTTATCAGAACACGAAACTCGGTTTTTTCCATTTTTTAAACAAACTACAAAACGACTTTACTCCAACCTCGATAACTCAGCTGTTTCTGGTCCGATCGACTTAAAATTTTGACACGTTTCAAGCAAAGGTTAGTACTCTAGAAAGACCTGGTTACTGGTTTACTACGAGCGCCATCTCTGGGTTAGTCTCGAGAGTTATTGATTGATGTGTTACAGTATTGCCTTTTTCACTTATGTGAATTTCGGATGGTTGGGAATCAGAGAGGAACGTTATCTTTTCTTTGGTGAAGCAATAGCAGATGCTGACTTTGATAGCTTATTTTTTAACTTCCTTAGGTGAAAAGTGCTACTGAGGTCACTGATTCATGAGGTGCTATTTCATTTGGAGTTTTGATACAAAAACATTGAATGAGAAAACTTAAAACTCAGAGGCAGTATACGCCCCGACGCCAAGCTTGGCTTTTCGCCGACTTAAGTGCCGGATTCAGGCCTAATTTGTTCTGTGTGCTTTTACGAAATGAGAGTTGTAATAATCATATAATTTTTCGATTACACAATGAAGAAATGATTCATCCATACTGGGTGAGCACACGCACACTCCCAATCGCATCAGTTCCTGATGTAGCGTTACTCATATTTTCAATTTTGAAGAAGCATTTGGACTTAGGCCCCCCCCCTCACATTATGAATGTTATTCTGTCCACACTTTGTTTTTTCTTCTTCTTTACAACTCACTCACATTGCATATAAATTTCTTTGATGCCACCTACCGTGACGATGGCTGTTGGCACGAAAACTCTTACTTCCCTCCCCAAAATGGCGCCAATCTGTGGGTATACTAAATACTCCAAGGTTAATTTTTGAAATAATATTAAAACAGCCAACTTTAAAATTCATCTTTAAAGATATGTATTAAATGCTGGTAGGTCAGCCCCTTCTCGCTTACAATTGTCAAGAATCTGCGATATTGCCGTCCCTCTTCGGATCAAGCCCACTTTGCTCTCTTGCCGCAATATTGCTAAAATGCTATGAAATTATATCAGTAGAATTCTAATTTCAAGCATTCCGAAAGTATTTGACTATAAAATATTTTAATTTTTATAGCATTTATGTATTCTTAATGAATAAATACATGTAAGAAAATATAAATTTATAGTAAATAATGAATTTACATATCTTAAATGACCGCGTTAGCCATAGGTCATGTTCACAAATATGCGGCCAGCGTTGATTCCATCGGATCGTGGATTCGCATCACGATACCACTTAAGACCCGCTGTGTCTCAGGGCTGATGCACGTTAAATCTATTGGGGCTTCAAGTCCTCCCAATGGTGTGGTAATGAATTTTAGAGAGGGAAGTGCTGCTCAGGTGTAATCTTCTTCACTTACCGACGTTTAAAATAAAGAATTCCACCGCCAATGGCCCTCGTGTTGCTTGCTTCTAAGTGCTACGTTAATAAACAATCAGTTTACATATCTTAAAAAATAATAAAGTATTTATGTTTGGGAGTTAATTATATTACGAATGAATTATTTTTTCTCTCTCTATCTCTGAAATTTAAATCAAAAGCAGCACAAACATTCAAACAAAAAGTGTTAAAATTGTAATATAAACTTATGCCCAAGATGCAGTATACGCCCAGATCCCAATTGACTCTCCGGCCATCGTAATATGAGTTGCATTTCGGCTTAACATGACTAACGGCATGCATGAAATTTGACGTGGAAGGCCTTCCCCACCCAAATAGCTGTAGTCCGGATAAAATCTAAACTTACGTTATAAGTTAAGTTTTTCATTACGTATCTAAAACTTTTTGAAAATTCTACATGTTTTCAAGAATGTTTCAAGAGTACCGTAATAAAGTTAAATGATTGTTCTATTGATAAACATTGTCGACTAGTTAGTAGTTTAAAGGGTTTTTTTTTTTTTTTTCCATTATTTACTGACCTTTATTTGAGTTATAAAAAATCCGAGAGCTGATGTAATAATAGACATTCGAACTGGCGTCTTTGTGTGTATGATTAAAATTTGCATTTCGTGCATGCCGATTACCATGTCAAGCCTAAATACGTACTACAGTACATATTATGTTGGCGGGAGAAACTGAACTTTTCATCCGGGCGTATACTACATCCTGGCCAAAAATGCGTTGTAGATTTGTTGTTAGTTTCTATTAGCCTCCACAAGAGCTATTGTTTTATTTAGTCAATGACTACTTTTCAAAACAAAGTGTGAAATGTACACGATTTCTTTATTTTCGTTTCTTGGCTGCTTGACAAATTTAGTGTAAAATATATTCAGTTTAATTTATCGTTTGCTTTAATTTTAATATCTGAAAAGAATACCATTGTCCATTTCAATATTTTATCGTTTGCTTTAATTCTGATATTTCATTGTGCGGATTCACAACCGGTAGTTCTTGGATTTTGACATCGCAATTGCAATCAAAATCATTGTACTTACGGCATAACGCGCATTGAATATTAATTTAGTTCAAAGTCCTCTCGTTAAATTGACGTTGATGTGGAGAGCGGCACGCAAATTTTATTGTCTACTTCATCATTTGACCTTTGATAAGAATCACGCGGCATATTAACTAATAAATATTGAGCTTTTGCTTGGCATATAGCTTAGTATTAATGAATGTTCTCTTTAGTCTGTCAATACGTCCAACATGATTGTTTAATTATTTTGCTAATATTATTTGTAATTTTGTATTGAGTATAAATAAGATACTATTTTAAAGCTGCAATTAAAAAAGTATTGATATTTAATCTACTGGTATACTAATTGTATGGCAAAATCAAAGATCTTACAACACTTTTGTGAGTTTTTGATGTGGAGCAACAAAAAATTGACATACGATCGAATGAAAAATTTGAAAAAATTTCGAATTCCATTAATATAACTCTATAAATACAACTACTGCTAATACTATTAGTATAACAATACTGAAATACTATTAATTTGTGAGTGATAATAATTTGTATTTAGCACACTCTTTAGCAATAAAATCATTCTTATTTAAGTGCATTTACTTATGCCTCTATGTGTGCAATGAATACAACAGTATTTATTCAAAATTGCCGTCCATGCAAGTAGTTACTTCTGATGTAATGAATGGTCTTTGTGCCATTAATCTTTACCATCACTCAATGTAATTAGTATGTTAAATGTTCTTGTTTTGTACTTTTACGACGGAGTAGTTATACCCATTAAAATGAATAATTGTATGACAAAATGAAAAAAAAAAACATTTCAGTTTCAAAACGAAAATGAAATTATTAATATAGCAGCAATCGATATGAAGCTGAAACTATGGTAATCTCTAATTATTGATTGTTTATTAACGTCCCACTTAGAAGCGGCACGATGACTATTTGGACGTACATCATAATTTTGAGCTTCGTCGAATGACGTGGACTACGCCTGCCCTGGCACCCGCTCTTCAAACTTCCACACAATATTATAAGGACATTGAGCCTTGATAAATTGAACGCACATTAACCCCGCTGTATGACAAATCTTTATGTGTGAGACTTCATTTCGAATTTACAACTCGATGGCAACCTTGAGCTCCAGAACACGACCGGGCCGCGGTAGCCTAGTGGTCAAGGTCGTGGACTAGCGGCCGGCGGTTTTCGTTCAGTCGCGGGTTCGATCCTTGGCCGCCAAAGACCCGCCGTGTAGCCGGGGCTGATGCACGTTAAATCTGTTCGGGGCCCAAAGTCCTCCCGTTGGCGTGGTGTGGATGTTAGGAGAGGTGGTGCCAGCTCAGGTGTCGTCCTCGTCACTTGACCGTGGTTCAAAATTACGAGGTCCGTCGCCAATAGCCCTCGTGTTGCTTCTAGTGCAACGTTAATAAAAACTAAACTAATCCAGAACACGACCACTCGGGTACCGCGGTCGCTTAGTGTGAGTAATTGTTTATTAACGTCTCACTAAGAAAACAGCAACGTAAGTGCTATGGGATCATCGTAATTTTGAACCTCGGTCAAGTGATGAAGACAAGGTGGTCACAAATCTCAAATTAAAGCAAACGGTTTAATGCATTTCGACATGTCAACTAATCAAGGTGCAGTGAATACGGAAAAATATGCTTTGAATTTATGATCACGTTTAAGACTTTTAGGTAAAATGATCTTTTACTATATTTGTGACTTCATTTTTAATTGATATAAACATATTACATATTAATTTCAAAAGGGGGCGCACAACATATAAGAAATAAGTGATTATATTTCTTTATTGGGCTTCTTTAAGATGTTCGAGGGTCACTCTGAAATTTTTGAGATTTGGCTTAACAATTCAAGTTTAAACTTATCAAAATTTAGGAGTGTTCGAAGTAGCTCCTACCAGTATGTGTGCACTTTTGTAAGCGACTTTTCCATGCATTGAATATGCCATTCATTTATTGGAATCGAGAAAAAAAAAAATCAATCTTATCTTCGGGATGAAATCTGCTTCCGCATGAATTCTTTTAAGATAAAAAAAAAAATTGCCAAAAACAACACATAATATGATAAGGATAATAAGGCGGATGCTCAAGAAGTTAGACTGTCCGTCATGCTGAATGAGAAGATATGTTATCATGGGGAAGCTAAAGTCCCCTATACACTTTTTGAAGAACTTCAGGAAGATACTGAGTAGTGCATTATTTAGCTGTAACTGCCTTCTGTCTCTTAGACCAGTCCCATACTTTTGAAGAAAACTTCATGCAATTGCTCTCTCTCTTCACTATAATCTAGAGTCACCTTCAACGATCCATACTTGACTTTTTTGACATGTTGGAACTTCAAAAACGATACTCTGTATGTATGTTTCATCACCGGTTATGATTTTAGAAATAGCGCGGTGTCCACCATTATTAAGTAATCTTAAGACTGACCGATTCTGACACATTCCACTTTTTTGTGTTCTGTTAAACTATGGGGGGCCAAACGTCAAACTATTTTTTTTTTTCTTTTCATGTGAAGTTGTTCATCATAGCTGTGGATCCAGTGTTAAATTCCTTCTGTATCATTTGGTAAATAAGTGATGAACATTTTTTTGTACGACCAATACATTTTTTACTCTGAATGCTAGCAACGGTCTTCCTGTGTTTTCTTCATCCAGGAGAGAACTTTAACTCCTATTAAATTCTGTGAATTGTCTAAATACAGTGGCACGAGATGGAGCTTCATTTCCGTATGCAAATTATAGATGTTAAAGGCATTCTTCTTGATTTGATCCAACTTTAAAATCTTAGAAATTCATAGCTTTTTTTCAATTTCCCTTCATTCAAAATTTATTCCATGTTAGGTAAATCGCAATTGTTGCCTCAAATTATCGTCTGCAGATATAAAAGTGTTGAAATTCATATATGTGACCAATAATTTTTGTATAGCGCTTATCATCTGCCCATTTCTTAAAAATGTTAGTGATCCTCATATTTTCCCAGTTAAAAATATCCCGCTCATCGTAATCATGTCCTATTTATGTCATCGCTATTTGGATGTAACTGCATGTATGAGAAACTATTTTCAAAAATAGAGCTAGAAGCAAACACACACGATAAATAGAGCTAGAACCAAAAGAGCACCTTGAGATCTTTTTAGGAATA
>BMAW01110108.1:0-11270 GCA_019974015.1 Nephila pilipes | reverse complement strand
CACACACACACACACACGCAATAATTTATCTTCGTTATTTTGAAATGTTTATAAATAAAATTATTACGAAAATTTTCATTAATGCAACTTGTGGAAAAGTTGTTTTAATAATTATTTGTTTTAAAATAACAACTTACAAAATTATTATTTTTAGCAATATAATTAAGGCATCCGCCTAACTTCGAAGTTGATTTTTTTTAACCCCTTAACTGCCGCCGGCGTATATATACGCCTCACTCAACCGATGCGTTTACTGCCGCCGGCGTATATATACGCCTTTCCGAAGTGCGATCCTTTGCATGGCGCTACTATATAGAAAACTACTCCCACGACCTTGGAATGCCATAAAATGACCTTGACAAGGTTTGAAACGGAGTTTCTTATTTCATAGAAGAGGGGTAGGGTATTGGTAGAGGGGTTTTTTCTGAAACGGGAAAGTTATAGCTGTGCAGTTTTGCTTCTGTTTCTGTTTGAGTAGGTCGTGCTTTTTTTATTCTTCTTTTGCTTCCGTTTTCGTTTATTGTGCGAAATAGAAGATCTTTTTACGAAATTGTCTGACAGTGATGAGAGTGATTTAGATGATTATTTTCCATCATCTTCAGGATCAGAAACGTCGGAATATGATATTACGTCAGATGAAGAGGATTCTGATTGCGACTATTTTCTGAAAGACGCCCGACGTTGGGTACAACTGGATACAAAAAATTTACAGAAGAGAAGAAGACAGAAGAGGTATTATATAACAATATTTCGCCACCTGTTGGATATGGCTATTTGGAATGCCTTCATCTTACGGAAAAAGAAGATTCCAAACATTGACAATTACGATTTCCGAATGAATTTGGTGGAACGCAAATTAGAAAAATTCCATGTTACCACACCACGATCTGCTAAACGACAGAAGTTACAAAGCGATTGTCCTTTACGACTTACTGGTAGACACTTTCCGGACTTAGTACCATCAACGTCATCAAAGAAAAATGCATCTAGAAAATGATTGTTTGTTCAAAAGCAAAAGTTCGTCGTGAAACTCGCTATCAATGCAATGAATGTGATGTTGGTTTATATGTTCGACCTTGTTTTAGGAAATATCACACAGCAGATAACTTATAACATCCGTTTGATTACACTGTTATTTTATACTTTAAATTTTGTACATTTTTTTTTTTTTTTCATTTTCTTTTTTCTGTGAAAGTAAAAAGGTTTTATGTTGCAAAACGCACCTCTTTTTTTCCTCCAATACACCGCATAACTACGCGCGCCTGTATGAAAAACGGTGGCACTGGGGAGCGAATCTCGTCAGTTTTCCTCGGCACGTAAGGGGTTAAATAACTGAAAAGATAATTTTTTATATTCATTATACTATAAGATATGGTTAAAAACTTAAAATGCAACTCAAAATTTGCATAAATTAAAATTTGTTTTAATTTTTCAGCTCAAAATATGCATAAAAATATCAGTAAACTGGCACTTGTGGAAAACACCAAAACTGAAATTTAAGTAGAGATATTTCAATTCTGTAAATTTTATTATGATGAATTGAATCTAATTTAGGATTTGTGCCTCTCTCACAATTATGACCCTGAAAATTAAATATTTATAGGAAATCGTAATTAAACATACAGAAAAAACGTACAAATTTGTGATAAGTTATGATTTTATCATCAATAAAATGCAAAGTAATCGCATTATAACAATAAGAGAGGTTCAAGTCCTGAATTAACTTTCATAGAGTATTCCATGAAAGTTTCATAACACTATAATGAAAAAGTCAAGTATTAATAAAATTATTCTTTAGGCAAAACTTTATGCAATACGTAAAGGTAAGAGCACACACATAGAAAAGCAAAAAGAAGAAATTCTTTATATTAGTGGCCTTGTAATTGAATTTCATTTGCGACGCAATCAGATGGCTTCACGTAAAGCTAACACCAAGTTGCTTTAGCAACGCCATCTGTTGTCGAATTGAGCATTAAAATGAATAAAAAAATACCGAAGTTTATTATTGTGTGTTTAAAGTAGCAAAAAAGGCCGCGGTAGCCTAGTGGTCATGGTTTCGGATTCGTGACCTGCGGTTTTCGTTTAGTCGATGGTTCGATCCTTAGGCACCAAAGACCCGCCTTGTAGCCAGGGCTGATGCACGTTAAATCTGTCGGGGATCAAAGTCCTCCCGTTGACGTGGTGTGGATGTTAGGAGAGGGGAGGTGGCTGCTCAGGTATCGTCCTCGTCACTTGATCGTGGTTCAAAATTACGAGGTCCGTCGACAATAGCTCTCGTGTTGCTTCTAGTGCGACGTTAATAAAAACTAAACTAAAGTAGCAAAAGGCATAGGATATATTTTGTGTTTCAGAAATGTGCCACACACACATAATCTTAGCTTGGTAACTCGTGGAGGTCGAGGTACATGTTTACTAAACTGTGAGTTAAGTATTAATATAAAAATTGAGCATTTATATAAGTTTCAACATCGACATAAATTTTACACGTAACGAGCATTAGCGTTAGATAATTAAATTTAATTCTCGAATAAAACATAGGTGATAATGTTGCACCATCTCATTTCTTTTTCAATAACAACAACAAAAAAATCAGACATTTATCAAGATTGGTGTTTTATTTTGCCCTAACCCGGTTATTGGTCATTCCTCTATCATCAACAATGATATCAACAAACCGACAAAGGTTATCCTCATTTTATAACCGTCCACGTGGTGTAGATTCAGGTAGATTGTCTTTCCCCCTTTTAAATTTGTTATCTAACTTTAAAATTTTTTATCAATTGCATAGTCCTTTTGTTGACGTTTACTCTCTTTCGACATTATCTTTAATTATTACGGAAATTATTTATTCAGTAAAAATTCTTTATAACTTAATATTTGATCTAATCTCTCTGACCGCGAAATTTCGAAAATAATCTTTCACACACAAATACAAACAAAAGTATTTCACTTTCCGAGAAATATTAATTCAATATACATAAAATAGGAAGAAAAGGATATTAATGGCAGCTCTTAACAGGAAATTGTAATGTCATCTAAACGAAATATTAATTTAAAATTTATGATAAAAATAAGAATTATGGGGATCTTGCAATATCTAGGAGCTATAAAAAGAAAGAATTGCTTAAAAAGGAGCAATAGTAAAACCACGTGTAAAGCAGACTTGCATGTTAACGAGATCCGATAAATTGTGGTAGAATCGGGAAGAAAAAGGAGATGCAGTTCTTATAGCCGAATGAGGCATATTGTTTTTTTGGTGAGATGTTTTGACAATACTGATTGTGATTGTTTTATCGCATTTAAATACAACACGAGGGTTATTGGCGACGGACCTCGATTTTAAACCTCGGTCAAGTGAGGACGACGATACCTAAATTGGCACCTCGCTCCCCAAACTTCCACACCATGCCCGTGACTTTGAGCCTCGACCGATTTAACGGTGGGTCCTTATTGGCATCAGGGCTCGATCCCTCAACTTGACAAAAACTGCTGGCCGCAAGTCCGCAACCATGACCACTAGGTTATCACGGCCACAGGACAATAAGGAATATTAGATGCATGAAGGTCGGAAGGAAGGTGAAAAACAAGACCCTGTTGCAGATTGGAATTCCCATTATCTGTACGAAGATCATTTGGCGATTTTTTTTAAAAAAAGATATTTTTGAAGCAGTTTTTTTAGGATAACAAAAAGAATTTATACATTAATTTTGCCGACTCTCAAAATTTGTAAAATAAAGAAATAACATTTCCACGTGTTATAAATATTCAAAGCTCTCATCTTGGTTTTTTAAACATTCAAATGCATGGTTTAAACGTGTTTTCAATAACTTTAAACGAAGTAATACACATAAAACATATTTAACTCTCTTTCGGAAAGAAACATCTGGTCGAAAAAAGACTCACTTCATATGTAAATAAATAAAATTTTTACAGAAATGACACTCATTTTCGACGAGAGGAACAAAGTACTGTTTTCCGCATGCCAACGTGAAAAACTAGAAGTTTTATTCACGAGGTTGTGGAGCTTCTCCATATCCATTTCCATTAAAATTGAAGTATTTCATCCATAAATAAACACACCACTTGAGTTGTATCTTGTTTGTGCCTGAAATACTTTTAGAAAAATTCGAATTTGAGTTTTGAAAGGTTTGTTGCATTTTTTGACACCCGTTACGAATTGTTTCTCTATTCCGATTAATTTGAAAATTGGTGTAGTATAAGTGGCACTGTTTTTAAAGTAGAAACATTATCATGCGCTTAGTCTTGAAAATGGTTTATTTGAAAAGGGTTAAAGTAAAAAAAAAAATGTTTACGTTTGTGTGTGTTTCAAGGAGTTGAACGTCGAATGTATTGCAAAAAGTAATTGTTAGGAATGGTTTTTCTTTTTTAAGAAGTAGTTTTATTATTAAAATAAAAGAGTTACTTAATGTTTTTTTTTCGTTTTTCAATATTTTATGGGGAGACTGAGAAGGGGAAATTCAAAAGGTACATGATTTAAGCGACCGATGGCATTGCTAAGGAAAGTTGATGTTACTCTTGCAAGCTGCTTTCAGTCAAATGGCACCAAAACAAATTTCACACGTTTTAATTTTATAGCTAATTGTTGTCAAATCAAAATTTGACTGTTGCCGGGTAGAGCTATTGTCGTCATTATACACCAGAAACCTAAAGCAACACCAGCAACAATGAATTGCTTTCGATGAATCTGCTCCGAAGATGTGAATCCATTCTCATGGGCCGCAAAAATTATACGACGATTATTTGGAATTGGAAGAGCGCCATAGTTAATTACATCGTAGGAAAAGAGAAAATCGTCAATGAACAATACCCCATTCTTGTTTATAATAGCCCAATCCCCTTGCCCAGCACTAGCTAGTCCTTTTAGCTATCCTTGTTATTGATTGATTGATTTTTTTATTAGCGTCACTATTAGAAAAAACACGAGGGATATTGGAGACGGACCTCGTAATTCTGACCTTGATCAAGTGATGAGAATGGCATCTCTGAACTGATACTACCCTTTCTAAAATTTGCACAACCAAAAATATCAACCTGAAGACTTAGAATTTCATCAAATTTAACGTTCATCAGTCCACTACATAATTGGTCTTTTCTGGAATCAGGACGCGAAGCCTCATCTCGAAGAAAACGCAGTTGATCGAGAGTTCGCGTTTATGACTATTAGGCCACTGCGACCCGAATTAACACTGATAGCTGTGGCTAATTTTAGTTTAAGTACAAATACTCTCTTGTTCGAATGTTTATTATACACTGAAAATTTAAAAGTATTGAAATAATAAAATTTGAAACTAGGACATTTGCAAATCCGATGTAAGGTAAATTATTTTAAACTATCTCTAAAACCTATTTAGAAAAAAATACAGCAGATTGAGCATTTTAATGATTATTATTATATGATATCCAGTTATTAGTTACGCATTAGTTTAATTATACTATACTCTATATTTTAAAGCGCTGTAACACCCCGGATGTACATCTCTCTCATGATTCCTCCAAAACTAGAGAATGTTCAGTCTGTAATCAAACAGTCACTCGAATAGAAAATCAAATAGAGAAAGAAACTAAATCATTTTGTTCGGATCAACAAATATTCGAATTTCAATATCTAAATTATGTGTAGTCGCAGTAGCTTAGTGGTCAGGGACTTCCGGACTGCGTTCTTTTCGTCGAGTCGTGATGCTACTTAAGACTCGCCGTGTAGTGGGGCTGATGCACTTTAAATCTGGTCGAGATCCCAAGTCCACCCATTCATATGGTGGGGAAATTTGGATAGGGAGGTGCCTGCTCAAGTGTCGTCCTTGTCACTTGACCGAGGTTCAAAATAACGCGGTTCGTCGACAAAAGTCCTCGTGTTGCTTCTCAGTGCGACGTTAATAAGCTATCACTTTCACAATCTAGATTATGTGGATATATTCCTACTCATACCTAAACCTAAGTATTAATATTACGAGAAGATACTTAAATGTTGATGACTAATCGGTTCCGAATCAGTAGAAACCTCGTAAAATGGGTCTGGTTTACCCTCTGTTCTCGAGTCCTCAATTTACACCATTGTCAGATTTAATTTTTTTCTTCTGTGCAGCTTAAGTTCAAAACCATTTTCTGCATTGCATTTTTTTGGATTACTCCGTACGTTTCTCATCAATCCTATTCACTACATGGTAGACGTTTTATACTAATTTATATAAGTCATAGTTCATTTATTGGAAGAGGTTTTCAAATCAAATGAAATCATATGAAAGTCACTAAGGGTTAGTTGAAGGGAAATATGCGAGAAAATCTTATTATAAAGATTCCTGTATTTAAATTTCGCTGCAATGTTGTTCACTCCGTTCGAATAGTTTTCTACCCCTTGGTTCCCCCAGAATGGAAATAGACTGTTAACTTTGAGTGTCATATGTCGGGTTGATTCGAACCCACGATTTGTCAGGGATATCATGGCAGAGCTCTTATCAACTTAGCTGAAACGGATTCCCCTTTCTGGTAGATATAAAGGGTTTTAAATTCTGTCGTCATTTTGAAGATACCGTACACTCCCTCTCCAATATGATGGAGATGATACAAAGTGGAACATCCTAAATGGTATTTAAAAGGAACTTATTTTTACAGTCATTACTGCAATTGAAATGCATCTCCTACCTGTTGTAATGAATTTTTTTCGGACAGTTTCTGTACGAAAAAAATTAATTCCATCAGGCAGGAGATATCTGTCATCTACTATCTATAGTTGATGGCCAGTCTCTTTTACCCCTCGAAGTAGTCGGTATAATTATTACTAGTTGTGATATATGTGCGTATGTCTTAGTTAGAGATACAGAGGTATATCAATTTGCGTTGGAGTTCTAGGTTGTGCTGTTATTGAGTATTCAAGTCTGAGGTCACCACCATAACTTCCAAGTCGCATCGGGTGTAATATTATTTACCCCTAATTTGGGAGATGTTTTTCTACCCGTGGTGGGAAAGGTTGGTGAACCTGAAGAGTTGGCATTAGATATGGTACGAACACTCTGTCGCTAGGTCCAAGTCACTTGTCCAGTTGCTTGGTTGGTCTTAGTAACTAAATCATAAACGATTCCACTTTGAATTAGTTTTTAAGGCATTTCTACTTTAATATAACTAGCTGGTATACCCTTCGCCAGAATAAAAAAAACAAAACATAAAGACACAGCTTAAAGAGTATAGTAATTTTTAAAAGCCACTTTTAAACAATATTTTCTATGATTATATATGAATCATAAGCGATTATTCAAATAAAGATATTGTTAGAATTGTTTCGTTTCTTTCTAAAAGAATACAAAATGTTCATTCCGAGTGCCGAATGAAAACAGTTCTGATTGTATCAATAGATTTCTGGATGAAACAATTTAAAATAATTTAAGAAATTCTAAATTTAACTTTTTCAATGCTATTTTCAAAAAAATTCGTCAAAATTCATCTAATTAATTTACATCCTTCAGATGGTACAAGAACCTTAATTTTGCAACATTTCGTTCGATAGTTACCCAACAAAATACACAGAAATGTTACTTTTATATTATCATAAAAAATATGAAGGATATGAAGGATATGGAGGAAAATTATTAAAAAGATAAAAGAAATTAATTTCGGGAAAATAAATTCAATAAGAAAAGTTTTTAAGTAAGACGAAAACTTCTGTCATCTGTCGGTGATGAAAAAGAGGATTTTCTATATAAATTTACGAAAATTAAATCGCTTAAAATTAAAATATGAAACAGAATGGTAAAAATAGTGCAAAAGATAAGGTTCATAAAAATTTACAAGAAATAAATTTGAATTTTTTTGGAGGGAATATGCTTACGATTTCTTCCATACATGAATGCAACTTCTTAAAATGTTTTAAAGCAGTATAATCAGCAGTGAGGATTTATATAATGGGGAAACAGACAAACATTGACATTTATATATAAGATTAATGCAATAACATGAAGAAATAAATATAAGATTGAATATAAACCTAAATTTCTGTAGATGTAGTTTGCGTTTTAAAATTATATCTGAATCCAAAAATAAACTCCTATAATAATAATAATAAAAAAAAAAAACTATTTTATGTCAAGACAAACACCGAAAGTGAGTTACTGCTGCCAGCAACAAAGAACAATAATTAAAAAATAACGAGATAACCTTTATTATTTTACAACTTTTTAGTTGTAATATTGGTAAAAGCTGAAATTAGTGAACTCTATTGTGAAAATATACTCTCATAGAAGTTTAGAAAAAAGATAATTAAACTAGTTAAAAATAAACTTTTAAGCTAAACGTTTCTTATTACTTATTTTATCCTCTTATAGATTTACAAAATTATTTGTGTAGCTTAATTATTTTATTTTCTTAGATTTCTTCTAATCAATGGCATCAATACAAAAAAAAAATTCTTAATTGGGAAACCCTTGGAGGAGAATTATTTTTTGTTCTTTACGGACCGTATAAAGCAGAACAGTGTGAAAATTAGTAATTCGAATGAAAAAACTCATTTATTATTCTTTTATGTTATAAGATAACTATTTATTTAGTCCAGCAACAGAAATTAATAGAAATTTTATTGACAGTTAAAAAAAATGTAATCTAGAATCGATTTGAGATATGAAATATTGTTTCCTTTTAACATATTTCTTACGCAGTAATTATTTTTGCTTCTTGTTCGCATAAAGTCTTTATTGTACGAGGAAACACGTCCATTTTAGGCCGATAATTGCCCCAGAATTTAAAAAATAACTGGATAAAAATATAATTAACTTTTGTATATATATATATATATATATATATATATATATATATATATATATATAATATATTATTATTGTTAAATTGTTTAATAAGGTATAAAAAAACGGCTTACATTATTATTTAAGATTTAAAGAAGCGGCAAGGTAATAATTGTTCAACTGTCATGACAGATAGCACTAATACGTCCATCTCTCAAATTTTATACAGAAGTAGATAATTATAAAGGATACTTCTAAATAAGAGACCTTTCTATTTAAGGGACATTTTTTCCCATCCTTATCCTTTTGAATGGGGACTTTAATGTACTTACCTCTTATTAAGGGATATACATATTTAATAGACACTAAAGTAATTCAAAAATAAAATTACAGCATAGAAATAAATAAAAATCTAACTTATTCTTCGTTAGTAAACATTTGAAGTTTCAAAAAGAAGTTTGTGCTCGGTGAAACAGTTTTGCTACAAGGGAGCAATAAAATAAAAAGTTAATCCCTCTCTTTTAGAAAACTGCTACTCAGTAGGAAAACTTGGAACAATATACTGGAAAGAGCAAGATGTGCAATCAAAATGACATTTCCAATTATATAATTCAAAATCCAGTCATTATTGCTACAGTTTTTAGTACGGAGAAGAGACATTGTGTTAACAAGTTTTAAAACAATCCAAGACCGGGATCAATAGAAAGTAGACCTCTTAAGGAATCAGGCTTTGAAATTTCAGTTTCGAGTGCCCTGAGTGAGAATATGAATGAGAATGAATTGGATGATCTAATTCAAATTGATGATTAATTCATCATTCATTCAATTGGATGATGAATTCAAATGTATTTGATGATATAAGCTTTGATTTAAATAATAAGCCAAACGAAATATTACAATGAAAATAAACCAAGCATTTAAGTACACATTATTATAAATATTACATAATAATATTTATTAAAAGCATGATAAATTAAATATGAACCATAAATTAAAAAATACTACCAGTTTAAATACCTAACACACTTAAACAGTCTAGCTAAAACAAGAGAGAATAAATATAGAAATATAAAAATGGTTAAAATGTAATTTAATAATGTCACATACTTTAGAGTGGGAAATGCATGTCATGGACCCAAACAACACATATTTGTTAATTATATTATCATTAAAAGAGAAAACCAAGAATAATCGAAAACCATTAGCGAACAGAAAAACTACAAAATAAATAAATAAATAAATGCTACAAGGAAATAAATACATCTCAAAGAAAATAAAAAAAATCTAGACCCATTAATACAGTAATTTTACCCAGTAATATTAATAGCATCTCTCTCTCTCTCTCTCTCTCTATATATATATATATATATATATATATATATATACTGAAAATTTATGAAAGAATAATTTAAAATATTTAAAAAGACAAAAATTCAGAAAGAAATGTAACAATGAAAGAAAAATAAATGAAAATATGGAACCCAACAAGTCAAAAAGCAATATCGGGCTGAGGACCGATTAAGCGGGGTTAAACTAGTTTAATGGTACCAACCTTCCCCCTTTGCGACTTGGTAGGCTGAATTAGGAAATCCAAATTGCAAAAGAGTTCATGATTAAAAGATGCAAACAAATTCTGCGATAAAATCTAAAAAAATAAAATCTATAATTCCTGGTAGGCTGAATTGGGAAATCCAAATTACAAAAGAGGTCAATGATTAAAAATATATATATATATAAAGGTATATATGTATATATAATTATGTATATATATATATATAATAATTATATATATATATATATATGTATATATATATATATATATATGTAATTATATATATATATATATATATATAATTTTATATATATGTATATATATATATATATATATATATATATATATATATATATATGTATATATATATATATACTCTCTATAACTATATATATATAAAAGATCTACCGGAAAGTTCATCCTTGTGAAATTGAAAATAAAAACATTTTTCGTACATTTTAATAAATACTGTGTAGTTTCGTCGTTACTAGGATTGGTCTATTAGCATTCCAGTGGATGCCTCGCGGTTGAGAAAAATTAGATTAATCGAATCGTCAAATGCATATCTCTGTTCACTCGGCACAAGAAACGCGTTTTAGACCGAATAATAATAAGTGGTGATGAAAAATGGATTGTCGAATACATCGTGAGAGATGAGCATACTTACAGCATGGATTATCTGTCCCCTCCACTTTAAACCCAGATTGAACCTGGACTAAAGAGAACGTTGTGCGCGTATTGTTGTATGTATATGAAACAATATATTTAAACTTTGAAACCTAACAAAAAGCTCAATTTGGAAGATACTGTCAGAAAATGGATGATTTAAGCAAATCACTGAAAAAAAAAAGAGGCGGCAATGTTCAATATGAAGTCATTATATTGCATTATGATAATGCCAAATCGCATGCTACTCTGGCGATTTACAAAACTAGAACTACTTTTGGAATTTCGATCAGCAATACGTAACT
>BMAW01110107.1:0-16099 GCA_019974015.1 Nephila pilipes | reverse complement strand
CACTCAGAATGGCTTTTACAAACACATGTATAATAATGGAAGATATAAATATAAAGAAATTATAAAAATTTAAAATTATAATCATGTTCACTGCATGGAGTTGATAGCAAAGTAACTCTGCAAAATCAAAAGTTATAAATACGGCGGAGTTTATGTAAATGTACTTTTGAAGGTGAATGCACGATTTTAAAAGCAATAAGTACACCTGATAATTGTATGTCATTCATATTATTATGCAAATCTGATTTTCTTTACATAAAGCAAGAGATGTGATTGCTTATTTAGATCGCATTGAGAGGAAACAATGTGAAAGCTTTGAACCTCGTAATTTGAATCGTAAGTGTGTCGAGGAGACGACATCCAAAACTTCCACACTACACCAGAAGGACTTGGGATATAACCATTTAAGAAAAGAAAGGTTGCATGTGCCCCTCTACACGTCTTTAGTGGTGGCGACTTTCTTCTACCATCAACCACTGATTAAAGACGCCTTACTCAACCAGCCCGATGGGATATCTTTTTCAGCCCCCTGATTAGTAGGCCGTAGACTTCAGGACCTTGGTCCCGGTTCGAATCTGAAAAAAAAAAAAAAAAAAAAAAAAAAAATCTTTACTGATTTTTTTCATCTATTTTGTAACAATATGAGAAGCTCAGTTCATTCCTTTTATTTTAATACATTAAATAATATCAAGCTCATTAAAAATTCTATAAACTTCATAATTAAAGCATCTTCGTCAAAGATCATTTTTTGACGCCCCCGAGAATACTTTTCAGAACCTTAATTTCAAAAACTGTCATTTTATATTCTCCGATTTTGTTAAAGAACTAGTTTCAGAACCATACATTAGGAAAGGCCGAATAAAAATTTTATAAAGAAGAAAATGATTCTCTGGAAGGAAAACTTGACCTCGGTAGTCCAAAAAAGGAAGCTTTATGTTAATTTTTTTTTTTAATAGAAAAAAAAGATTTGGGCTATTTTTTGAATTAAGGGGACTTAGTACCATTCGAAATCAAAAGTAGAACATTTTGACAAACTCTCTTTTTTCAATTCTTCATAAATCAACAATTTTTGCTCATTTCAATATGAAACTTTGCCAGTTTGTGTAATGAAGTGCATAGTTTAAAATATTGGGTCAAGTTTTGCTATTAAATTAATATATTTTCTTATACAACATGATATATGCGTACAAAAATTTAAGAAATAAATTAGCTTACCTTACGTTACCCGCAAGATAACATTTGAAAGATGTACAGTAGAACCATAATTCTTATACCAAATTAAAGCTAAATAATGACCTTATTCTGTAAACCTTAAATTTTAAATTTATCTTACATTAAAAAAATTGAAAACTTAAAAAATTTGTCAAACTTTTATTTAATAACTTTTTTTCCGTGTATCATGTTATAAAATAAAATCTAATCATCTTATTAACAAAATTGAGGTTCACAGAATAAAGATCTACAAGTACAACACTCATGTAAAATTTTAAGGCTCTGCATGCAAAACATTTTTTTTTAATCCTGTGGGAAAGTGTGAAAATAACAAACTGAGAAAAAGAGGTTTGTTTACATTGCATTACATAGAACAAGCCACTTGAGAAATTTACATTTTTTGTTGCACAGGGCATAATAATTGACGGATTTTGACGCGGTTTGCTTTAAAATGCTCCTAACATTCAACACTATTTTTTGAAAACAAATTTGAAACATCGAATTTTTGAAGGTGCAAAGATACTAAGTCCCCCTTAAAGTTCTTTAAGAAGTTTCCAGATATTCCTTCGGTAAATTTGCTTGAAAATATCATCCGAATCATCTAGGCATCATAATGATTCACATTTCAATTAACGTAATGGGTCTCTGGATCTGCAGAATACTAATTGCTTAGCATGACAATTGCTTAACAAAAACAAAATCCAAAAGCATACCCAAGAACATTCCGAATTACATAATGCGAACTTCATTGATAATTGGTACTCTAATTTATTTCAATTGCTTAAAAGAAAACAAAATAGCGGGGTTTTTTTCGTCCCACTTTTACTGCCATTGTACACGTAAGAAAATTTATTTGCTTAAAATTTGCCAAACTCTAAAATTTGCCGATTCTGACGCGAAAGTCACTGACATCCCACTACAAAGTTCATTAATTTAAAAGCACGATTTACCGATTATACAGACCTATCACCAAATTCAAAAACTAAGGGAAACGTAGGCTGAAATGTTTTGACAATGGTAGTGCCTCTGCCTACCCAAAGACAAGAAATATTCTAGTAATAAAATAAGCGGAAAAAACATCTAGATCCGAGAAGAGAAGTCTTTTCGTATTAAAAAACTTTTCTTTGGTGTTAAAAGAAAAAAAATGTTTGAAATTACTTAGTATTTTGTGGAGACAGTAGTATTAATTACTTCGTGTTAAAATAACTTTTCAAGTTAAGCGTGCTTTTCACTTCATTTACTGAACGATTATACTTTCTACCGTTATTTATATGACCTTTTCTCAGTGTGGTCATATAAAATATAAATTCTAGCCTTCATAAGTTTATATTGCGGGTCGTTAAATAACCAATTCACTATGAATTTCTGAAATCGAAAAGTTCAATCCGGATATGTGTTGTTGAGAAATGATGGATTTGAAGCAAGCACTCAAAAAGAAGGGGGGGGGGGGGGACCGGGTAAAAAAAAAAAGGAATCCAATCATACTAAACCACGCTATGCCAAGTCACATGCTGCCTTGACAATTCGTTAGATAATTGCAGAGTTATATTGGAAAATTCTGTTTCCAGGCACCATATTTCCCATATATCCAATAACTACCAGTTTTCCTCTCTTCAAAATCTTTCGAAGGAGAAAAAAATTCCAAAATGAAGCAAGTATCAACCAAACACTGTTTGAGATTTTCACTTCCAAAAATGAGTCCTTTTACAAAAAAAGAAAACCCAAAATTATCAACACATAAAAAAGAGGTCATGGTATTTGTTCAGTAAATAATAATAAATAAATTGAAAATGTGTTACTTACGTTTAAATCAAAAATACGAGTAAATGGAGCTTCAAGTAGACCCAATAATGAAAAAAATACTGGTATCCCTTAGTTTATTACCGTAGCTCTAACGTTAATGGGGAAGTACCTCGTATTTTTCAGCAGTATGAAAAATACGATCAGATGATCAAATGAATTTGAATAACTTAAGTAATTTGAGTGAATAATCAAATGAAAAGAACTATATCGGAATGAGGACATTTATCTTTTGATTTCTTCGTCAATCTACGCCTTGCTGTTCTCTTAAAGAATACTTTAAAGAACTAAGATTTTTAAGTATTTTCATGATGAATACTTGATGGAAAATTGTATCTTTTACTCAAAGGTGCGATTATTTGTTTTAAGAATTCTATATTGGCAGTCGGATTTTAATCAAATTTCGACTACCACAAAATAACTCTTAAATGTTTCCTGTTTAGCTCGGTTGAACAAAGGAAAGACTTAAGCATATCAATAATATTTAAATAGATTTTTGCTGTGCTATAGATTGAATCTATCATCCTAATATACGAAACAAAGAATTTTTGATACGATGCACCTACCGAAGAAATTGCGACGTTTTTATTTACCTATTGCGTGAAAACACTTTTTCCGTTGGCTAATTGGATGAGTAATCTTGGAATTTTGGCAACTAAGGAGCTTGACCTTCTATTTAGGAACTTGAGTCCGATAATTCAGTGATTTAGCAATACGATTCGCTTAAGGTATTCAAAATATTACATCTCAAAGAATACATATTTTAAATTGAATCGTTCTGATGGCAACGTAAACATAGAACAAGAATGTTAATGTTGGTTTTGCATTATCTAATTAAAAGAAAATTGAAAGTAAATGTATTTAATTAATTCACATACAAGAAAGATAATTTTTTGGACAACTAGCTGTGTCATTCATCTTAATGTATGGCCGCGGTGGCCTAATGGTCAAGTTTGTGGACTAGCGACCAGTGTTGTTTTCGTCGGGTCGTACGTTCGAACCCTGTGCCTCTAAAGACCCACCGAATAGCAGAGCTATTGCATATTTAATTTGATAAGGACTCAAGTCCTCCCATTTGGAAAGAGAGGTGTCAGCTCAGGATTCGTCCTCGCCACTTGACCGAGGTGCAAAATCACGTGGTCCATTGCCAATAGCCAGCCTCGCGTTGCTTCTCAGTGCGATGTTAATAAACAACATAGCCATACTATCCTATTGTAACATAATTATTGGGCTTAGAATCGAAAAATTATTTTGAACGAACCTAAAATTGTGATTCTTAGAGTTAGAAAGCATTCTAATTTTAAATTTTCTTTATGTAATTATATTAGAGATTTAGGCTCAATTCACCAAATGTTCAAAAACACCCAAAATATTTTTGACTAGGACGATCGTATTTAAAACAAAGAATCATCTAAATTAATTTCGAAACAACACACATATACCACGGTTTGCATGAGGACCAGGACGCTATGAATACGACTCAACAAAAAAAATTGCTATACAGAGAGCAATTTTGTCCACTTCTCTGCATTTGATAGAAATATAAAAACGCGTCTGTGAAACTCTTAATTTTAAACTTGAATATTAGCAAGAATTTAATTGAACCATTATTTTTATTTTAAAATCGCAAGGAAACTTTTTATGCATACATAGATAAAGTGCTGTAAATTTTTCATAGCTCAACAATTGAAATATTTTTATAAAACATGTATTATTTAAACTCATATATGAAAAATCAATGTGTTGAACGAACATAAAAATATATTTCGTAGAATGAATATAAATATTCCATTTATTATTTTGTGTTCCCTAAAATATCTCCAGTAAAACTTACAAATATAATTTTTATTTACTTACATTTTTTTTTACATAATTTAAAATTTTTAACTCTTTTTCCGGAATTAAAAAGGCCAATTTTCGGAAAAAATTGATACAATTGATCAATATTCATTCTAAAAAAAAATAGCAATAATTTTGCGTTGTATTCTTCCAAAATTTCAGATAAGTTTCGAACATAAAGGCACAAAAACATATTGAATAAACATAACAAAGCTCTCATCGACACTTCAAGGCTAATGATAAGGAATTCAGGTCAATTTAGAACAGTTCATTAACTTCTATTTAGAATCCGAAAGTGAAGGTGACAGTGAATTGTCTAGTGGGAAAAAATACTGGTGCAATCTGAAACACATCTCTCGCGTATCGTAAATTCGCCAGCATTCGAAAACAAACCAAGAAGTACCTTTTGTGATCCGTCTAGGTTATCTGAGCGGCATATTTTAGTTTATAGAATGAAGAGGCCATGGAATCCGTTTTGATCAAGGTTCTATAAGAAAAAAGGCACCAACTTCGTGTGGGACAAATACGATATCAAAAGTTTTATCGGTCAAAAGTGTAGGGTTAAGAACTTTTTTTAAAAAAAATTATTCGCCTAGAAGGATTGTAAACAAAAAATATTTATTTGATACTGAACAAATAAATCGAAGAATATGCTTATTGTATATTTTTCAATAACAATTGCTAAAAATGATTTTAAGATAAATGTAATTCCCGTTAATAAATCTGTATTTTATTTTAATACTTTTTAGAGAATAAAATATGCACTTTCCCGGGATTAAATATAAATTTATATATTCTTTCGCTTGTATAAATGTTAATTTAATTTAATGTAAATTTGTATAGCTAAATGTTAATGCTGTATTAAAATGTTAACGTTATATATAAATGTTGTATTGTTAAATGTTAATTTGTATTGCATTACTACAGAAACACAGCCGTAAAGAAAAAAACATTATTTTGAATGAGATGTTGAAAGTTTCAGTGATGATTTAATACGTCATTTAAAATACGTTATCGGTAAAACATGAATATTTTAAAATTTTTACGAAAATTAAATAAATAGAAACTTCAAAATATCTATCAAAATGCGTTTTTTTTTTTTTTTTTTTTTTTTTTTTTTGAAAAAAATATAAATTTAGCAATTGTATTTAGTGAAACTAATAATAAATTTATGCTTATATATATACAAACATTTCTTTTTATAACATATGTGGTAAATATACCAAAAACCATGATATTTATTTTCTGATCCCTTTCTCATGAAGTAAAAAGTATTAAAGAGAAAAGATATTAAAAATGGTATGAGAGTAGGAAAGGCAATAATAACTTGAGAATAATGACAACAGAATTTGAGGGTTAAAGCATCAAGCAAGAGTATTTGAAATATTTTCATTTATTTTGTTTCAAAAATCGTGATTAGAAATGCCTACATAATTTTTTCTTAAGTTACTATCTCTCATATGGAACAATAAACCATTTTTCTGAAATAAAAAGGCTCAATTCGTAATAGTGATGATAAACTGTCTCTGCAAATTCTTATTTATTCATACATCGTAAAAATAAATTAATCAAATGTATACTTATTACAACTTTTAATTCAGGAAACAATTTCCTTTCAAAATTATTTTTGTATTGTATAATCTACATATATATCATTTTTTTTATTTTTAAAAATTAATTTATTTTGACAAAAAAAAGGAAATAATTTAACGTTATTAATTGTATAATCTGTTTTATATTAATTGCTTCGATTTAAAGTAAAACAATACTTCAAAAAATATAAATTGGCTTTTCTAATTTCATTTTAATATGTACTAAAGTTTTTTTTTCTGTTACGTTCTCGAAAAAGTGGAATTACTCAAAATGAATATTAATTAGCGTTGAGTAAACGTACTTGTAAGCCCCGAGATCAAGACTCCATAGAAGCAATACTATCAAGAAAAGAAAATACCTTCTTCAAACCTATAATGTATTTTTATAGTCACAAGCAAAGCGTTCTAAAGTTAAAAAACATTGCCGATGTTTACAACAAAAAGAATAAAAACAGACAATTCTTCCAAAAAAAGCAAATTATTAAAGTAAATAATAAAATAAGAGCAAAACGATAAATTACTAAAGTAGACAACAGTATTCTATTCGGATATTAATATAAAAGCAGACGATAAAATATTACCCCGAATACATCTTAGCAATGTAAATATACTTAAAGCTAGTTAATGTGTATTTACTTAAGGTATAATAACCTAATTAGTAAATGTAATTATTATAATCATAATGTATTATAATGTCAATCTTTAGGACCTAACACCATGTATTCTTTATTTTATGCCCACACATTTTTGTTGAGGCCATTTTCTCAAAGCCAGAACATGATAGCATATTTTAATAAGTCGCAAGAAAGGCTGTAAATAAAAAACACAATAAATATGTCGCACTTAATATGTATGTAGAAAGTCGCACTTTGGTTTCTTATTTTGTGTTTCGCAAACTATCACAATCCCAACACTTCAGAGAATTTTATGATAAGGAAACTGATTCAAATTTCTTTTGAATGTCGCAGCGGAGTTAAAGTGATGTGCTGCTGCAAGCATATTTTCTAATCCGGAGCTACACTAAGATTAAATTTTAAAGTAACCTTTCACATTCTGCAAGAATTCCAGATCATGCTACATAACATAAGTCTAGGGATATTTATATTTTGCAAAGACTGAAAACTCAACCTTGACACTACTTTGTGAAACAATCTACTATTTAATATATCAAGTAATTGAGTATTACTTTAACAAAATTCTGTTTAGAAATGCATTCGTTAGATTATAAAGAATATAAAAAATGATCTCATAACCAATTACATCCTCTTTTTTAATAAAAACAGAGTAAAACTGAAGTAAATCGAATAATTCGTTTCTCTAAATTATACTGGATGCTAAATCAATTATGTGATAAACTGATTACCTTTGTAGGTGTAAGTCAGAAATTCGAAAGAAGATGTAATTAATATAATACAGTGAAGAAATTCCCAAATAAGTTTTGCACAAAGAGATGCTATCTAGTTTAAAATTTATACTTTTGACTATTTGTAGAGGAAAAGCCTTTGTGAGGACACACAGTCAATTTCCGCTTTTCGTTCGTTCGCACACCTCGGCGACTTTCGTGGTGTCCTTTTGCAACGTTCGCCGAGCTCTCATATGCAACGTTTATTCAAAAGCAATGCTCATCTGGTTGACGAATTTTTTGAAAAGCGAGGAATTGACTGGATGGATTGATTAGGGGGTATTAACTGGATGGGACTAATTATCACAGAGCATAAAATGTCTCAGTTCCAGCATCCATTCATGTAGTGAAAGCTGTATAATTGTAAGAGGGGACTATAGTCCCTATAAATGTGTGACTGGTCATTTCTTCTATCCGATTCTTGTACCATAACTCAGTCAAATACAACTCTAAAAATAAATAACCTACGCAAGAATAACTTTTATCAACTTTGTAATATAATGTCTAAGGAATATTTGCTCTCCTTGATGACTCCTTGGATTAATTCACCCATTCGCCTATTATTGAGCTAATACTCTCTCACCAGAATCTCCCATTTGAGGCTGTCTTAATTTCTCAAATCCTCTGCGACTGCTATCGCCCGTTACAACTTTCGATATCATCTATTGCTCCTAAGGCATACACTTAGCGCTAGCTCCACTCGGCCTCTTTCCACTAAACTTCCTTTTGCTCATATACTGTCATATACATCTCATTTTACTTTATTTCTACCTGTCTCTAATTAACATAAATCACGTTTCATTTTGGTTGGGAAGAAATTGTTTTCTTCATGCAATCAATCTCAATTAAAGTTCCCAAGGTTAGTGAAGAGAATATAGCGAATAGCCCAACGTCACAAGAGAGCTTAGAATGTGACTATAATTCTTGTACCTGTAAAAGGCGTGTTTCAAATAAACACAAAAAATGATAATTTGCCAAAATCTAATCAGTGTGTTTACTCAAAGCGATGGGGGGGAGGAGTATACCCTATTACATAATAAATTATGCAAGGGAAAATATTAAATATTCTCGTATATTGCATGTGTTAAATAACATTTAATTAAAGGCTCAAAGCGATACAGTTAATTATGTTGTAATATATGTTATATATATTATATATATATACGATTTGAAACAAATTTATCAGAAAATTCTAAATTTTTCTGTTTAGCTTTTTTATTTTAAGATAACGTTAAGTGCCTTTGTTTTTCAATGACGTAAACTTCCACACTTTAATCCACCTTAGATACCTTTCAAAACAGCATATGCTGCGCCTGTTGTGTGAATCTTTACCATTAGCAGCAGCACACGAATAACCGTGCCTCACTGCACAGCATTGCTTTTGTGCCCATTTCAGCTAAGTATTTTTTAAACAATCAATGTAAGTCTAATTGTTTATTAACGTCGCATTGAGAAGCAACACGAGGGCTATTGGCTACGTACATCGTAATATTGAACTTCGGTCAAGTGACGAGGACGACATCCGAGATGGCACCTCCCTCTCTAAAGTTCCACTCGATGCCAACAGGAGGGCTTAGGATCTCGACCAAAATCAGCGTGCATCAACCCCGCTGCACGGCGGGTCTTTAGTGGCATCAGGTTTTGAGCCAACTAAAGAAAACAACACCGGCTGCGAGTCCACGACCATGATCACTAGTCTTCTACGGCCTTTTAATAATAAAAGGAACGAAATGAAAGATAATTAGATCATAAGACAACAGGATTCATTAAAAAAAAACTCCTGTTTATAATTCCTAGTTTTAGGCGGCAAAAATGGATTAATTTTTTGCCGCCTAAAACTAGGAATTATAAACAGGAGAAGGGGGTGGTTGTTCCTCCGCGCTGCCTCTCCAGATCGCTGCTACTATTAATCAGCATACTTTTACTTATCGCATGAGTAAACTATCTAAATTAAAATAAGATTCATTTTAAGAAGCTTATATATATATATATATATATATATATATAGGTAATAAGAAAAAAAACCTTGAAATTCATTTAAGTATTTATTTAAGAAGCATTTCATATTGCTACATTCATTATTTGAATAAATATTTAAGCTTGGATTTCAAAAAAAAAGTTAGATACTTAATTCATCTAATGAGCCAGGATGTGAGGAAGAGCAGGAACATTTATGGAATTAGTTTCGGAAGTTTGTTAGATATAATGACAACTTGTTCGACAACAAAATAGTATTATGTTGGGCATTGCTCTCTTTTTATTTACAGACGGGTAGCCAAGCGAAACTTCTTATGACAAGGTACTTTTTGCACGCATACTCTGCTTTAAAATATTGAAACATCAGTCCAATGAACTTCTGCAAGCAAAAATGGAAATATCTAAAATATTTATTTCAGCATATAATGTACTCATATGTAATTTTAAAGAAGCTGCAACTCTCCTAAATATCAAATCTTATAATAGAAATTTTTATCGAAACATTTATCGAGTTATTACTATCAAATGATAACTATCTGTTAACAAGAAGGCGTGTCAGAGAGTGATGGTGGAGTGTAAAGGCGCAAGAAACAGATTTGACATTGCCAAACAAGGTGTAACTGAGTTCTAGATGTTTAAAAAAATAAAGGGAGGGGGGAGATAAAAATTGCTTGACGTGAATTAGGGTCGAGAATAGAGAAGGATCGCTAGGTTATCCTGAGTGCGTGTCACTGAGTGTTGACCTCCTTAGGATCACTAGGGGGCCTCGCGTGAGTGATACCCGTACTTACTTGAAGCTCCAGAGGAAAATCTAAGTACGTAATAATGCGTACTTATGATGTTTCAACAAATAATTCAGTCAATTTTTAATTTACAGAAAAATATATGAAAATTTCGTAGTAAATCCTTTTGATATGTAGAAGATTACGTTTGTTTTTGTTTGTTGAAATTTTTATGGGTTATATAATTGTACACAAAATAAGAGGTAAAAGAGAATTAAATGATTAATGTTTATTAATATTTAAACAATGACTCAAACTTCACAGTATTAATTAAACTTCTGCGAATGATTATAGGATCAGTAGTAATTTTTCTTTCTTTAAAATAGAATCAATTTTGGAATTCAAAGTACATATTTTCTTTAATTCTTCTCTGGGTAATGTTTTGTATCAACTTACGGACCTAATTGATATCAGAATACAATGAATTCTAAAAGTCAAATAAAAATAAATTTAAGGGTTTATAATTAATGCACGAACATAAAGCATAAATTATATAATTGTGTAAAAATTAAAATTATAAAACATTTTAAGATCATTTTATAGATTTATAATTTTTGAACGATTTATAATAGATTATGTATCTCATATGCATCAACTGTTGAAAGAAAGTATTGATAGTATAAAAATATTATATTGATTAATTATAATTTTTTTTTGATAAAACATTTTTATTTCAATGGAAGCTTTAAATATACAAAAGGAAACAACATTTTTTGTAACAATCCAATGTCTCTAAATATTTCTTGTTTTTCTTTAACTCTTTTATTAAAAATAAAATTTTAAGGCTCCCGTCTACCGGCCATTTTGATTTCGTGGATGTAATGTTAATCCTATGAAATTCCGACTACCGATCTCAAAGGTTTACTAGGTTATCTTTTTGAATGCAAAAAAGTGTTCCGAAAATTTTTATTAACGTTGCACCAGAAGCAACACGAGGGCTATTGGCGATGGACCTCGGTCAAGTGACGAGGAAGACACCTGAGCTGGCACCTCCCTCTCTTAACTTCCATACCACGCCATCGGGAGGACTTTCGGCCCCCATAGATTTATCGCGCATCAGTCCCGACTACACGGCGGGTCTTTAGCGGCCTAGGCTCGAACCCGCAACAGAAAGAAAACCGTCAGCCACGAATCCGAAACCATGACCATTAGGCTACCACTGCCACTTCCGAAAGAGCAAAAAATGATGAATTTTTTTATGTAATTATATTTTCCTTCTGGTTTATAAAAGTATTTTACAACTATTTTAATGATTCATTTGTGGGTTTTCCAGGTCTTTAAAAAGTATTCTACAATATTTTTAAAACTCGCAGGAAAAATGTAATTCAGCAGAAATCTTCATTATTTTTTTACTTTTTCGGAGGCACTCAATTACGTTCAAATAGATAAAATAGTAAAGACTCGAAGACGGTGGTGGAAACTCCATAGGATTAACATTACGTATACGAAATTAAAATGGCCGGTATATATAGAGAGACGAGACTCTTAATAAAAATTAAAATTCTCTCACATACAAAAGCTCAAAATACAAAATTGATTATAGAATGATATTTCTATGAGTATAAGAATCAAGTTGATTTCTGTAATACTTAACTTATTTTTATAAGAATGTGTAGAAAATAGTTTTTATTTTTTTCTAATGCTACTGTACTTTTTTTTTTTATTGTTATTCAGTTTTTATTTCTAGCATTACTATGTTTTGCTTGTAGCATTTATAGATTAAATTAGTTTCAGAATTCCTTTTCATTCCATGTTTGAGATGAAATGAATGGGAAGAGAAGTTTCTGCACCAATACGTTTTACTTAAGTTGTTATTCCCCTCCTTTCTATTTTCTAATTTACAGATTGCTGGAATTATTACAATGATGTCAGTCAAAAGGAAGATTAAAGTTACAAGAGCCAAATAAGAATACGCTATGCCAAACAAGGTGTAACTGTGATTTATATGTTTCAAAAATAAAAATAAAAATTGGTTAATAAGAAGGAAGGTCAAAAATAAAAGAGGATCACTAAGTTACCTAGGGGAGGCATCACCCCCAAATACTGTAAACTCCATGGGAAACAGATAGATCACTAGGGGACCTTAGGTGGGAGGGTCATGTTCCTCGTCCTTACTTATAGAAGGCAAGCTCCTCAGAGCTTATTACAACGATCTCGAAATCGACATTTTCTAAAATTATTTTATGTCTTTATCAAAGTTTTCAGCATTTAAGGTATCCGCCTACCTTTAAAACGCGGATTTCGGTCAAAAAGTCGATTTATATATATATATATATATATATATATATATATATATATATATGGTCTATTATAAAAGCTGGATTTCTTAGCGTTCCAGAACAGTTTCAATTTTGTTTCTATCTTACATAGGACTTGAGTTATAAGCATTTTAATAATAGTCTGTGTCAAATTTTAGAACTGGAAATAGCATTCTGCTACCTGAAATGGAACTTTAATGTTTGTTTTTCATTGATATTTTACGTAATATCACCATCAAAATATCTTCCAACGTACAAGATGAATTTGTTAAGACCCAAAATGCAAATGAATTTTTTAATGGTGTAATATGATAAAGAGTACTAAAGGAAGTTTTTGTTTGTTTGAAAACTGTGAAATTGGGTGCATATGATGCAATTATATAATTTAACGAAGGACATCAAGGCTGCTTAAAAGTCTTAAATAAGCTGAATATTGAAAGTCCGGGCTACTTCATTATAAAGGGATACAAAAAGTTGGAATACAATCGAATCAGGGAATTGAAGCGTTATACAACACTTGTTAAATGTAACACATCGATCAATAACTCCCGAGACTAACCCAGAGATGGCGCTCGTAGTAAACCAGTAACCAGGTCTTTCTAGAGTACTAACCTTTGCTTGAAACGTGTCAAAATTTTAAGTCTAAAAGGTGATTAACAAAAGGTGTTATGTTGATGAATAAAAAAAAAATTTGCAAAAAAAATGTTGTTTTCAATATTAGACTCGGGAGTTATTGATCGATGTGTTAAGCGTAGGAAAGTTTTAAAGGCCATCAGGAAGAAAAAGATAACTTATTTAAGTAATACAGAGAGAGAATTTTACAAATTTAAATGAGCTTTTAATGTTAAATGTTTATTTAACTAGGTAAGTTTCTGGGTTGAAATGTATTTTCAGCTTTTTCTCAAAATCAAGATTTTCATATTTTGCTTCAGCGCAAAACATCGTATTGAAAAGAGTTATGTATATAATGTTATGAAACTTTCATGGAATACTCTATGAAAGTGAGTTCAGGACGTGAACCTCTCCTATTGTTACAATGCGATTACTTTGCATTTTATTGATGATAAAAGTCATAACTTATCACAAATTTGTACAGTTTTTCCTTATATTAAAGTACGACTTCCTATAAATATTTAATTTTCCAGGTTATAATTGTGAGAGAGGCACAAGTCCTAAATTAGATTCAATTCATCATAACAAAATTTACAGAATTGAAATACCTCTATTTAAATTTCAGTTTTGGTGTTTTGCACAAGTGCCATTTTACTGTTATTTTTATGTATTTTTTGAGCTGAAATAGTAAAAAAATTATTAATTTATGCAAATTTTTCATTGTATTTTAAGTTTTTAGTCATATCTTTTAGTATAATGCATATAAAAAGTTATTCTTTCAATTATTTAAAAAAAAATCCCCTTCGAAGGTAGGCGGATACTTTAAATAATAAAGAGTAATTTTGTCTCTCTCTTTGTGCTGAAATATTTATCTAAAATGCACACATTGTTTAAATAAATTTTCAAACAAGCGCACGTATTATATATATTAGATCCTTCACAAAGTTTTGTCCGCTTGCGAAGTGAAAGAAACTATGCATTTTCATACATTTACTAATATTTATTGTATAGTATAATTTTCGTCGTTCCTAGGATTGGTCTATAAACATTCCAGATGGATGCCTCGTGAGTTGAGTGAGAAAAATTTGCTTAATCGAATCGTCAGACGCACATCTCTGCTTACTTGGAACGAAAACGAATTCTTCTTGGACTGAGGGGGTGGAGATGAAACGAAAAGCATCGTAAAGAAAAGGGCATACTGTGAAACTGAACAACCTGCCTTCTCCACTTTTATGCCAAGCTTGGGGCTGAATATGAAAAAGCTGTGCACAGGATGGAATGTCCAAGGACCAATTTATTATGAGCTTTTGAAACCTAACGAAAAGCCCATTTCGGAGAGATACTATTTGATAATGGTTGATTTAAACAAAGCTATCAAAGAAAAGAGACCGGCGATGTCCAATAGGAAACGTATCATACTGCATGATAATGTCAGAACACATGCTCTTTTGGCACCTTGTCAGAAAGGCTTAGAGCTAGGCGAGGAAATTCTGTTGCATTCACGGTACTCCCCACTCCTAGCAGCCTCCGATTATCTCATCTGTTTCGCTTTATGTAAAAATTTTGAAAGAAAAAAAAATTAAAACTGAAGCAGATGTCAACCAAGCACTACTGGAGCTCTTCGCCTATAAAGACAAGAAATTTATTAGAAATGATATTTACAGATTTATCATCACACTATCAAGGGATCCTAAGTAACGGTGGAAATTATATTGTACAATAAATGCAATAAATGCATGAAAAATGTATGGACAGAACGCACACACATATGTGTGTGTGTGTGTATATATATACAGATATATATATATATATATATATGGAGAGAGAGAGAGAGAATAGCCATAATATTGGAGAATGACCATAAACTGATTGTACTCAGAGTGTTCTGTGCTATCCAGTTGCGAGAATTGCGCCAATAGGAAAATAAAACAAGATGGCGGACGAAGGATTCCGCGAAGAAAAGTTTGTTCCAAAAATCACCATTAAGGGAATATGTGGCACTGTGTAACTGAAAAGAGGATTCAAAAAAATGCAGAATCAATACGGAAACAAAATTTCTTTATATTTAGAACATTCAAATCAGGCTCAATGAAGCCGCCGTTTTTATGGACCACTTACTGCATTTAAAGCACAGCATTAACAACAACAGAAAGTAAAATGTCAGGAAGAATCTGTCGTTCAGTCCATGATATGTTATCCTTCAACATAGTAGGCAGCAATATTTTCCTGTTCTCTGTCAACAATCACTGTTACAACTTCTTCGATTGTATCCTGTGGTTTCAGGTTTTCTTCCTCGGCCTGACTGAACCTTCAGAAAACCTGTATTAGTTCAAACTTCACACACACACATTTCTTTTAATCCATTTACTGAAAGAGGATCGTTTTTTTATCGCATTTTTAAACGCATTTTTTTAAACGCACGAAGAGTGGCTGATGCGTTGAACTGGTTGAGGAAAAAGAATTTGACAAGTAACGCACGTTAACTAAAGAAGATATTATTGCACATAACTTTCAATCAACTGTTTCGAAAAGTAACACATTGGCACTGTGCAAAAGGATGTAACATCAAATTTAAATTAAGAACTTCTGCTGCTGCTTTCTTTGGGACTCAGTAAATGAAATTGC
>BMAW01110101.1:0-31341 GCA_019974015.1 Nephila pilipes | reverse complement strand
TATATATATATATATATATATATATATATATATATATATATATATACGTACATACAGATACCTCCTCTCCTTCAATGTATAGGTAGACCTCCTCAAAAATATAAAACATGAATAAAAGTAGAACATATGCAATACGCGATATTAAAAGTGCAATATCTTGAAAGAATGGTCAGAAAATTATACATATTTCAGCGTAGAGAAATTATAAGAATGATGTGAAATGAACAACTCTCTAGCGTACGTTGAAGAATATATAAAAATTTATTTTGTCTCAGACGACGCATGTATTAGCAAAGAATGCCAGGTAATCGTCAGTTTAGTTTAGTTTTAGTTTTTTTATTAACGTCGGACTAGAAGCAACACGAGGGCTATTGGCGTCGGACCTCGTAATTTTGAACCACGGTCAAGTGAGAAGGACGGCACCTGAGCTGGCACCCTCCCTCTCCTAACATCCACACCACGCTAACGGGAGGACTTTGAGCCCCCAACAGATTTAACGTGCATCAGCTCCGGGTACACGGCGGGTCTTTGGCGGACAAGGATCGAATCCCGCGAATGAGCGAAAACCGCCGGCCACTAGTCCAAGACCTTGACCACTAGGCTACCGCGGCCCTAAGTAATCGTCAATAGTTGCAGTTCCAGCAGACAGATGATTTTCCGAGAGGCATGGTGATCTGATTAAGAAGAGTAGGTTGGCTCATACGGTACATAAATCTCAGCCGAATATGACTGCAGTGTGCCAGCTGTGGCAAACATGGTTGGAAGAAGAAAATGTGTTAAGCTTGCGGGTTACTGATACAACGAGAATGGCGTCAGCACGCGTGGATCGGCACATTCGCTGACAAGCCGTGGTGGACCTCGAAGCTACTTTTACCTCCATTCGTTAACATGTCCAAGACACTTTGAATGTTCCCATAAGAATAAGTACCATTTCTCGTCGATTGGCTGTTAGCAGCCTGCACTCACGGAGTTCGTTAGAAGACTATCATTGACCCCATAGCATAGATGCCAACGTCTCCAATGTTGCTGGCTCGAGCGATGTAAATGATGGAATAATCCAGAGTTGTGTTCTGAGATCAGTCACGCTTCTGTTCTTCCAATGATAGATCCAGTGTACGAGTGTGCTTCGACGTGGAGCAGGTGGATTCCGGCAGCAATTGTGAAACGCTTCACCACGCGACAACACGACATTTTGGTTTAGGGTACAAATGCGAATTATTTCAATTCACCGCTAGTTCTGATTCTGGACACATTGACAGCCCAAAGATATGTGTATGATAATCTGTGGTCAGGGACACTCCCCTATCTACAGGTGAGTATCCAAACATTTTATCAGCATGAAAAAAACCGAATGTACATTGCTCACATCTGCCAACGCGCTCTGCAAAGAGTAAAAATGATTTCCTGGCCTCCGATCTCTACTGATCAATCACCAATTGAACACATTTGGGATGTGATTGGACATCATTTGTAGAACCTGTCACCACCGTGTTCACAAGACGAAATATGACAAATAGTTGACAGGGAATGGAGGGACATTCCTCGGGACGTCATTTGTACTGTCTTTGACTCTGTAACTAGACGTGATGTTTCTTGTATCGCCTTCCACGGTAGTCCTACAACCTAATGAAACAACACTTCCTCTCTCTGTATTATGCATATCTATTCAAAATAAAGATCACTTATTGTTTATTGCTGTCACTCTCTGTTAGTTGAATTTCATCGCTTTCTGGCTAGCCCTTCTTGTGCTGCATTGTCAATGACGTGTAGCGTATATGTTTAAATATTTTAATCAGTATTATTAAGAAACTAAGATCCCATTACATTCGTGGTGAAATAATTATTTTTAAAAGTCTTTAAAATAGCAACTATTTTCTGATAAACATCAGTTTAAAAGGTAGTAGGAAAAAAAATATTATGAGAAAGTGTGCATTTAAAATCATACAAAATATGTACTACTTTCCTCAAATAATAAATCCTAAGTAAAATGAAGAATATATTATCCACAGCAGCTGATATGCATCGATTTCTTATTTTTCTTGAGAAGTGATGGTTTTTCGAACCATCTCTCCATAGGTCTCTCTCAGTGCAAGTGCGCGTCCGTATTTTTATTATATAAATCCATCTATTCACTACACGTTTTAAACGCACCTTGTATTTTGGGGGGCCTTAATATTTTCTGTAGTAAACTACAAATTAATAAAATTTCGAGTTAAATCATGGATGCATGGAAGAAAAATTAAGAAGAAACAAAACAATTTGTGACATCAGATTATTCGTATTCGCCTCTTGTGCCATAGCTTAACTCAATTTATTAACACTAAAGTCAATCAAAAAGACGTTAGACAGGTCGTAAACGCTATATTTACTGACAAATTGCTAATATAACGACAAATATAACAGGCTCTCCCCAGTTAATGCCCTAAATATATTAACTCGATCTACCAATAATAAACTAACAGACTCTTACCACTAATGTCGTTTCATACTGACTTGACTTCTAACTTTCATTAAGCAGCCGATAACTTGTAATTATTCTTGGCCCCGACTTCGACTGTGGAATAATTACCAAACGCTACAACCACTTCCATCTTGACTCTCCAGATGAGTTTATATATTTCCAATATCCCTTGCTTCACTTCATTTCTACCTGCTTGTGATTTGAAAATTCAAGTTTCATTTTTGGTTGGGCAAAGTTTGCTTAGATAAAGAAATGATTCTTAATTAAAAGTCCCCAAGGTTAGTGAAGAGAAAACCGCGAATTGCCCAACGTCATAAACTCTATAAATTAAAGAGAAAAACTTTTTCTTGGAATATTAGAGTGTCAAATTCTGTAAGATATTTAACCGAAGGAAATAGATACTACTCTTACAGAGTATACTACTTACTTTTTTAATTCTAACTAATGTACTTTCTTCATTAAACAGTTTTGTAAACGCAATTATGTTATACTCGTATCCTCATATTCATTTATCTTTAATGGATTACTAATCTAAGTTGATTTTTTAATGTTTTAATTAAAAGCTATTGCTTCAAAAATTATTCTAAAGATTGATTTGTCAGACCACACCAGACACTAATGAGTGTAAATAAAATAGTGTAAATAATTAATAGTGTAAATAGTGTAAATAATGAGTGTAAATAAAAATGAGTAAAAAGAAAAACCATTGGAGGAATAATAATATGCGCCAAAAGCGATTGCTACTAAATAATATAACTATAAAAAACATAATTTTTTCTTAGATGAGATTAATAAGTAAATTAAATTTCACATTAGAAATAAAACTATTAATTTCTAATTCCTTAAAATTAACTAAGGTGTCTTTTGTTAAGTCCTCAATATTTGCTTAGTTAAGAAAATGTTTAAATTCATAATTAGAAATCCTCTTATAGGGAGGAGTAAATATCTTTATAGTTATATATACACTCAAGAGCCAAAACATTATGACCACCCCTACATTTTGCAAAGAACTCACCTGGATGACGTGGAAGACACGCGATCAGATGGAAGTGGTATTTAACTGCTGCTGGAGAGTCTGAAGAATCATTCTTTCACTTACTTCTGTGTGTGATGGGAAAGGCTGCGGATCTAAGTGACTTTGATAGAGGGCAGATTGTTATGGCTCGAAGGTTCGGAACAAGTATTTCCGAAACTGCACGACACGTGGGTTGTTCGCGATCTACAATTGTCAGTACTTACGCAAAGTGGATGAATTATGGTGAAACCAGCAGTAGACGACATGGTGTCGGACGTCCACACGCTATCAAAGAAAAGGTCGTTGGAGACTGTGTCGCATGGTGAAGCAAAACCGGAGCCAGACAGTGGCTCATCTTACAGCCCAATACAATGCACGGTCAAGTAGAATAGTATCGGAGCACACTGTTCAACGGATACTGTTGAATATGGAGCTACGCAGCAAACGTCCCACTCGTGTTCCTTTGCTGACCAAGCCTCATCACCAACTGCGCATGTGCTGGGCCCGTTAACATCGCGACTAGTCCATGGATCAGTGGGAGAGAGTTGTCTGGTCAGATGAATCACGGTTTGTCATTCATCACGCCGATGTCCGTGTCAGGATACGCCGTCTTCCAGGTGAACAGTTGCTCCCTCAATGTACAGTAGGTCATACACAGGCCGGTGGTGGCGGTATTATGCTTTGGGGGACGTTCTCTTGAGCATCTCTGAGACCCGTGGTTGTGGTAGAGCAGACCATGAATGCTACAGGGTATCTGAACATCATTGCGGAATAGTTGCACCCTTACATGGCCTCTGTTTTTCCAGCTGGAAATGGAATGTTCCAACTAAACAACGCCCCGTGTCACAAGGCTAAAATTGTGTTGGAGTGGTTCCAGGAACATGATGCTGAATTGCAGTTAATATCTTGGCTGCCTAACTAACCGTAAATTCAGTCCGATAGAATACATTTGGGATGTCATGAGACGGCAGCTGAGAGTTCAAAGGACTTACAACAATTCGCATTATCTCGGATTTACGTGACCGTTGCTTAGACATCTGGTACAATCTGTCTCTGGTCATCTACCAAGGATTTACGGCATCCATGCCAAGGCAGGTTGAAGCTGTGTTGCGCCAAAGGTGGGCCAACTCGTTATTGACAGGTGGTCATAATGTTTTGGCACTTGAGTATATATATATATATATACTGGTGTGCAAAATTTAAGCCATAGATATTTTACAGAAGGACAGTATTTTATATTTAAACGATAACGAAAGCATAGTTATACAAAACTGAATACAATACATAGAGTATGGTATCAAGCAAAAAGGCTTTATTGAACTCATAGCATCATTGCACTTGATTGTCAGTCCAAAAAGAAGGACGAAATGCAGATGTTCCTTATTATGGAGGTGTGGGCCCACTCCGACCTATCCATCTCACTGGGAATTCCACATCTATAGCGCTCAGCACATCCAAGTTGAAATGGTGTGGTGCTCCATAGTGCAGGAATCACATAGGGGGTTGTATGTTGGCTGCAAGAATTTGAGGTTACGGTGTCCATTTCTCTTGTAAAAAAATATGGTGTATGTTCTGCCATCCAGTTGGAATGGCAGAAGTTATGGGCTAATCAAATGATCACTCTGAATTCCATCCCAAACATTTAAGCTGAAGCACTTGCGCTAAGCATGAAAGCATGTGAGGTACGAATTGCTAGAAGTCCACTCACGAAGCCATTGTACATATCACAAATACCTTCACGAATAAAGAGGCATTGATCCGTAAATAACATATAGGCACTAAAATTAGACTACGCTGGCAGCTGTTGCAAAAATTCTCGTGCAACTCGATACGTGGCACATAATCTGCAGATATCAAGTAAGACATATTTATGACACGGGAAATTTCTTGTGTGCTAATATCCTGGCTATTTTCCACTCTCTGCAGAATGTTTTTTTCAACTTGTGGCATCCGTACCATCAAGCCACGCCCTGCGTCATGCATGCTGGTAACAAATATTCCTGTTTCACTCAGGCACTGATGCAATCGTTCAAAAAATTTGGTCTGGCACGTGTCATTTTAACGCCTGTACAATCTTTCAGCTTCCAAAACATTCCCATCTGCAAGACTCATCTCAAAAACGAGTCATGCTTTCATTTTACCACGGAACATATTAAGAGAAAGAGCAGCAATACATTATCAAACGCAATTACTGTATTTTTTTTATTTTGCCAAACTGATAAATTAGTCATAACGTTATTTTATTCTAAAATACCAAATTATTTTACTAGGTATACAACAAAATATAATTTAAATCATAAAAACAAGGAAAAGCAATTGTAAGGTCAGCAACATTTTATTTTCAATTACTAATATACTGTTAATTTGAAATCACCCAGAAAATTATTTTCTGCAGTTGTTATTCATTAACGCCCATACATCAAACTCACTGCAAATTTTTGAATATTTAATGGCCAGTTGTGTACAAAATATTGAGACGCTTATGCAAAATTAAATTTACTCGAAAAGTGAGAAAGTCCTCTTTCTCACGTTTCAATTTATGCTCCTCTAAATCAACTCTAGTACGTTACTAGTGATAATACCTTTTAATAGTTACCATCAAATACAAAGGAACTGTGAGGAAATATAAAGATTGCTTCTATAAGTTATGGTATATTCAGAGTAGAGTTATTTATATATACATACATACATGCATATATATATAAATATATATTCTTCCGCGTAAAGTTGCTCTTTTTCATTTTGTTTATTCGAAGGAATGCATCCAAAATAGATGTAGGATCAAAATAGTTTACTTTTGATAGGCTGCGTAGAATACTCTGTCTATTCAGGAGTCTATTATCCCAGGTATCAGCGTCAACAATGTAGTGAATAGTAAACCAAAAGGTATCAAGGTGAATAGTAATCCTAATTTGAATAATAATGGGAGAGTGGTTTACTTTTGTTATTTTTATTTTAACTTCGCTCTACGTGCTAATTATATATATAGAAATATAAGCCATTTATATATACATCTATAGTAGTCCTACATGCCTTTTATACATTCATTGTTCCGCTTTAGTAGTTAAGAGTACAAAATATTAAGGTTCAACAACAAATAAAACCGCTTTTCGCGGTAAAAATTAAATTGGAACCTGAATCTATTTCCAGTTATCTCATGCACTCACAAACTATTGACCAGACATATCGCCTCATTCATTTCGGGCACATAAATAAATAAATAATTTCCCATATCACATTCTTCATTGATTATGTATAAGATTTCGATTTCCAATTCATAACGGAAATGTATAATGGATGGAGCATTGATATTGATTGAAACTGAGTATCTGGAGAGCGTTAAAACATTGCTTAATCAGTTGATAATGGAATGTTTTAACGCTCTCCAGATACTCAGTTTCAATCAATATCAATGCTCCATCCATTATACATTTCCGTTATGAATTGGAAATCGAAATCTTATACATAATCAATGAAGAATGTGATATGGGAAATTATTTATTTATTTATGTGCCCGAAATGAATGAGGCGATATGTCTGGTCAATAGTTTGTGAGTGCATGAGATAACTGGAAATAGATTCAGGTTCCAATTTAATTTTTACCGCGAAAAGCGGTAAAAATTAAATTGGAACCTGAATCTATTTCCAGTTATCTCATGCACTCACAAACTATTGACCAGACATATCGCCTCATTCATTTCGGGCACATAAATAAATAAATAATTTCCCTTATCACATTCTTCATTGATTATGTATAAGATTTCGATTTCCAATTCATAACGGAAATGTATAATGGAGCATTGATATTGATTGAAACTGAGTATCTGGAGAGCGTTAAAAAAGATAAAGCATTGCTTAATCAGTTGATAACGGAATGTTTCATAGAAAATTACAAATCCACCAATGATTTGATAGCAATAAATTGAATGTATTTGTGAAATAAAATATCGAAGAATTACTTCAACAGCATGAATGAATTTTTGGTATGACAATGTTAGTATTAAATGATCAAAATGGTAAAATGTATTTCCTGAGTGCATCTAGTGGCATAGGAAATAATTACTCATTTTCTCAATATTTCTACTCCAATCCATAAAATTTCAAGTTAAATATGCCAAGAATCACTGAAAACCAGCCAGTTCGCTTGCAAGGAGGGAGGGCAGTTGACGCTATTTCCTCCTTGACCTCAGCTTCTCTTCTTTGAGTCACCTACTGAGGGACATTTCAGTCACTGGTGAGCCGGTTAGCACTTTATGCATTTATAAGAACGCATAAAGTTCTGTGAACGCCAATCGGACAATTACTCTGTCCTTCTGTTCTGCAAATGTTGAGTCATAAATATCTTTAATGTCATGAAAAGGCAGGCATCGCTCTCTATTGACGACTACCTCATTGCTGCTTTTACTCATTCCTGCCACCACTGCGGAAAGGTAGCATATCTCCCTCCCAAGTGTCGAGTGAATTCTGGGAATTGGCCACTTTATAATATTGATTAATCTACCTGAGAGACGAACCTGTCTGTGAATATAGACCAAGTGAATCGACGGAACCACATTCGCAAGGAAGTTATGCCTCAGCACAGAAATATGTCCTCTGGTATTTTATACATTCTCTGGATGCTCCATCGCAATGAGTTCGATCTCCAACTAGTCTGTCACTGTCCATCAGAAACATTTAAATATTCCCTCTCAAGGTACATACATGTACCCCGTTCGGATAACTCATTGTTAATATGTCGCTTTTATGTTCTAGAGTAATAATTCTCAACTTTTAAAAATTGATGTCCCCCCCCCCTCCTGGGAGGAAAAATTGTTTCAACGCTTCTCATTGTAAGATTTCCATAATTTAGGGTATAGGGAAGGAATGGGTAGGGCTTTTGTGTGTGTGAATAATAAGAAGTAAAAAATGCTTACGTAATTTTCTTCAATATATTTAAAAACCAAATTTGTTTGATTTCACTTGATACTTTTTCTCCTGCTAATTCTTGTAGTTTATTCGTTAAAATTGAAATGACAAATGCAAAAATACATTTTTGGAAACAGTTTTTTTTTCTTAATTAAGTAATTAAAAACAGCAAAATGCCTTTACACTAAAATTCTTCAACAGTACAATTGAAGCAAAGAAGTACTTATATGAATGGGACAGTTGTGCATGATAATTCAGAGTCAGTTTCTTAAGTTTCCTTTCAATATTTTTAGTGATATGAAGGTGCAAGTATCCTCTTTGCACGATTTGAAGTCTATTCCTCTTTATTGTAACTAGAGCAGTCACAGAACCCACTCCTAACTGGACGGAGGTAGGAGAAAGGAAAGATAATTAAAACATTTTTGACAATCGTTTATACTTAAGGATAGAAATGATTAATTTAAAGCTAAAATTATGTGAGATGATCCCCATTCTGAAAGCTGGCTTTTAAATTTTTATTAGTTGAAAGCTTTATGAACTCTTCCTGAATCTGAAACTCTCATACCTCAATATTCTCAAAAGGTTTCATGAACCATTGAAGAACTTCCAGGGATAAAATATCCTCAAAATGTTCAGAAAAGTCCACGTAAAAAGATTCAAAGTGTTGAGAGGAAATTGTGTATCATCGAAAGATATTTACTGTTCTTATGCAGTTTCGATAAGATTAGAAACTTACTGAATTCGCTGAGATAAAAGTTCTACTTCCACAAATTGTGTTTATTTAAAAAGACAGAAATAACCGATTTTGTTGTGATGAAATTAAGCTCGTTACATGAATGATTTAAATGAATTCCATTGAATTTTGCGAATACATGTAAGCAACATCGATCTCAAATTGCATCTATCTTTTTCTCGGAGCTATATTCTTTTCTCCGAGAAATCCAAACACAGAGTGGAAAAGATTCCATAACCTGTGTAAGTAGTCTGCTTTAGAAAACAGAATGAACTTTTCTTTTATATAAGTTGTGTCTTTATACAGATACATGAATAACCGATCATTAAGCACATTACTGGAAATTTTGATCAAAGCAGGGGTTAAATATTGACATTGAGGGGTTCTTGGTAGTTTTTGCTACTAATTGCTATCCGTAATTTATGCAGTGAACAGCTAAATTACTTTTATATCACTTTTGAAAATATTTATAAATCTACGATAATGACTCACCATTGCAGCAGCTCTATCATTGGCAATGGATGTAATTTTCGAAAGAGGTATATTATTTTCCCTAAAATAATTTTTGACTGTTTTAAAAATGAATTCACTTTTAGTACTTATATTCAAGCATCTTACAGAAAGCATCTCTTGAATAATTTTTCTTTCCTTCAGAAACTGGACATACATCAACAGGCCTGATTAGTTGGTAAGATTGACATATCATCTTGAAAAGAAAATTTGGTGGATATTAAAAGTTCGCATAAGGAACTTTTTCAGCCATCTTATTAATTAGTCGTCTAACTGAATCATAGCTTAATGGCACATTTTTTATTACATTAGGTGTGGAATTTTAAGACTACCTTTAAAATTTCTTTGACAACTGGCAGTATCAACTCTTTGCCGATGATATGAGCTTTCTCTGACTTAACAAATAATTTTGTTGTATTGTTTGAGGGTATCAAATTACTGTCGTGTTTTTTGTGATGAGGTTGCTAATAAGCCTCAGAACAATGGAACTGGATATTGAAACTTGTGTCGGATGTTCATTAAATAAGACAAATATTTATTTTGTTTTTGTGGATGAAATTATTGTAGATTCTCCTACAAACGAGACATTTTCTTTGCGTCATTAGACAACACTTCGTTAAAAAGTCAACACATGAGCTGTTTCGATTTTGATGGCAATTGAAAAATTCATCAACATGCGCAAATCCAATCATCCGCACTGTAAATACGACATATCTTTTTGTTTCCTAACACCAATTGCGGCAACAAAATATGATAAAGGGAATATAATTACACTCATTGTCATAAAAATTTCCGCATCAAAAAAGATTTGTCAGAATAAAACAAAATTTTACATATGTAAGTACAATGTAGAAGTAATTAAGCGATTACAAAATCAAACAATATGATCATTTTTTTGAATGAAAAATTACAAATGAATGAACCTTTATATATATGAATGAATATTATATTACAAATGAATGAACCTTTATATGAATGAACCCTTTATATGTTGAGCCACCTCTAATAAGTATGCATGATATTATAAGGTCGGGCATTGAAGCATACAAGTCCCATATGATGTCCTGCGACATCTCATTCCACAGTGGTTTTAAACGTGCCTTTAATTCAACCAAAGTCTTAGGCTGTCGAAACTTATCGTCCTAAATGATCCCAAATGTGTTTGAGAGGTGACAAATTTGGAGATCGAGCAGGCCAGAGAAGGGTAGAAAGGTAGCAAAGGTACTCCTGTGAAACCCTTGCTGTATGTGAGCGAGCATTATTTTGTTGAAAAAGGGCTCTTGGATGTCCTGCCATGAGTGGCAACAAATGTGGATGAAGAATGTCACGAAAGTACCACTGGACTGTCATAGCGCAGAAGATTAATATTAGGGGGACTCTGTGTCGAATGCGATGGAACCCCAAACCATCATACCATCAAACCATCATGTTGTTCTGCGAATCCTGGATTGAGACATTCACCACCGGACCTCCACATATGTACATGATTGCCAACTGTTCCAAAATTCAATATGGAATCGTCGCTAAATACGGCTTTATTCTATTCGGTTGCAGTCCAATGACTTCGAACGTGGCACCACTTCAGACGGAAGCGACGGTAAGTGGGGGTCAATGGCAGTACACATAATGGTAACCCCTATAGCATCTTCTTTTAGCCATGTGCCTTGCGTTGTTACGGACTTACAGAAAGTCCCTTAGAGAAGGTGCTACATGTATAATATTGGTGGACAATGTGCAGTTGGGGTATGCATGCATGTCGTACTATGTGACTGTCTTCTCGACTAATAGGATGTCGAGAGTGTCCTAAGCCTGGTCTTCATGTAGCAAACCTGTCTATTGTCCACTAGTCTCAACACCTCCCCACAGTAAAATCAAAATGACCTAGAAAGTGAGTTACATGCTGACCTCCTGGTTACTATCCTCCCTATAATGTTTCCTCTCTCAAAATCGAACAGATGTTCATGTGGTCTACAATTAAGGCGTAATGGCGTCTGTAATTAAAGATTAAATACATGCAAATAATCTCTGCTTACCTGTTTTATAATCCAAGGAGAACAAAATTCTTCAACTTCTGATGGCACTATGCAATGCGCAATCATCCTGCATTTGTAATCATTTACATATCTGCCTCACGTACACCTTTATACCACGTATTGTATCTATCCCACTCTTACTTCTTACTGAGCAAATTTTTATGACAATGAGTATATTTCTCAAAATTGATAATTCTTGATAAGGACTAATAAGTGAACCTACCATGTCTATTAGCCAAATAAATAATGAAAGTAAATCAAAACTGGATAAAAAAATATAAATGAAGTGAACAAAAACCAACACAAGAAATACGGGTCAAATCAAGCATTCAAACTGAAAGAGCACTCAACCCATGCACTGCTATGAATTTCGATAAAAAAATATTTGTCAAATGACTTGAATGAGCCTAGGGAAACAGTTGAAGCACGCTCTGTGCTGTTTGGGATCAATCCTGAGAGTCGAGTGTTGATGGTCCTCCTATTTAAAATAATCGTTTCCCAACGATGATATAAGACTATGTTTTTACGTTGGAGAACTTTTTCTCCTTTTTCTGAGCATTGCGTGAGAAGAGTCTCATTACACTATTTTTCCCGACATCTCCACGTTAAGAAGTGTTCAAAGTCATTTTCTATCAAAACGCACAGAGATGAAACTATCACCAATTACCCAAAGTCAAAATGTCAAACTCCTGTTTCTTATCACTTTTTTGTACAATGGAAACACGGTTATCGGCGATGAAGAAAGAGAAGCCATGAGAAACATAAGAGAGGAAACAGGAAGTTTCCTGTCCTATGTTTTCCATGTCTTATGCTATCTGTGCTCCTATGTTTCTCATTCCTGAGTTGTCACATAAGTTTATTTTACTACTATTACAAATGGTGTAAATTGAATAATCTATTTAGCAAATTTATTTGGGAGTTTCAAAATGAAGTTTGAATTCTGAAACATGCTCATACACCCCGCTACCACTCAAAATAAGTTCACTGCCACTCTGCATCATCTCACCAGGGGATAATGCAGAGTGATTAAATTTAAGAATGATTTTCTAAGAGTTCTATATACGAACTCTATTTTTATCTCAATTTTCATTTTTCTGTATTGTGAAAGAAAAACAATTAAAAGCAGAATTAATACATTTAATGTGTATTTCATATGTACTTTTACTAATTCATCCTACTTAAACTTTCCTCAAGTGTGTAAAATAATCAAATGTGAATATATATATATATATAGGAATTCTGTAGTTATAAATTCATTTGGATGCAATTCGAGTTTTGCTTGAGGAATCTAAAGAGCACATCAACCCCTAACAAAAATTAAATAACAGTTATATGAAAAAGATAAGAAGCCATCTAAAATAATAAGATTTCACCTTCCTACACACAGTCTAATTACTTATTTCCCTTAGAAAATGAAATATACTATCTTCCTTGGGAATATATTCATCTACAATGAGAAAAAAAAATTGCAGTGCGAAAGTTTTTAAAATTAGTTTTTAAAGGTTTGTCAAAGTTTTACTATTAAAATGCGATACGTGTGTCGATTAATAGTATTTATAGTCAATTATAGAATTCCTCAAATTAGATTAGAAGGAATGTGAAGCAGGAAAGCCTAACAATTTTATTATAATACTTCCTTGTATTAGTTTATCCTTTAGCACCATACTGAAAGCGAAAAGCCATTACGTGATTTCAAATATTATTTAGATTTGGCTCAAGCTTAATCAAGTGATATATATTCATTGCCAATGATATTCATGATCAAGTCCTGATAATGTCTATCGTTTAGAGCAGGAGTCTTAAAAATGTAGCCTACAAGTACCAGCCCATCATCACGACACAGTTTATTTTCAGTACATTGCAAAATTTACAATGTAATTAAATATATACAAACCAAGATATATACTAAAAACTTGCTATAAGTGAATAACACTATGCGAAGCGTCTTCAGTGGAATCCCCAATTCGACAGAGACAATACCAGCCTAGAGTTCGTTTACATGATCTAGGCTATTGTGCCATGTATTTAATTTCTTGACTCTCAGGAAAATGGAACCGTTATATATTTAGCAAAGTTGTAACAATATGCAAGAGCAAAGCACTGCTATAACCACCATAATGACATTTCTTTGACACTTGTAAGCAAGTACCAACGAAATTGCATACGGAGCAGAGTCCACCCGAGCAACATAGACTCTTCACTCGCCTACTAGTCTCCAAATAATAATTTAAGCGATATTCAAAACTACAGTTTGTTAACATGATGAGTTGGCCAGTCATAGCCCTTGAAATTTAGTGCAAGAGTCAATGTGGTCCGGAGACTGAAACGTTTCGAGATCCTGGCCCAGAGTACCAAGAGCTTCAGAATGTTCGATGGGGCTCGGTTTCCAAATCCTCCTTTTAAGTGATATAGAAGTGGCCGCGGTAGCCTAGTGTTCATGGCCGCGAACTCAAGGCTGGCTTTGTCTCCATCGAGTCTTGGGTTCCAGCTCTGATGTGACTAGAAACCCACCATGTGACGAGACTAAAGCCTATTAAATACGTAGAGGCTCTAAGTCCTCCCGCTGATATGGTGAGAGGAAGTTGCCAACTCAAATGTCGTCCTTATCACTTGATGAGGTACAAAATTACGATATCCGTCGCCAATAGCCCTCATGTTGCCTGTAAGTGTGACGTTAATTAAACATGAAATCAACCTAATAATATTCGTATGAAAGATAAGTTCGACTGATTTCTTAGTAGCAAACAAGAATTACTGGTGACATATATCGTAATTCTGAGCATTGATTGACGAACAGGACAACTGATAAGAATAATTCACTCTATTATCTTGAACTTTACACCATCGCAATGCGATGACTTTGGGCCTCTCCAGATTTAACGGGCATTATCACGATTACACAATACGTCTTCAATTGAATGAGGGCTTAATGTCAGGACAATGAAAACAAACAATAAACAACTCATCACTTATTTCTCATTCTGGAGATCATTCTATCTCTGTGTAATGAAAATTGTTAAGAGAATAGTTAATGGAGCAATTCTCCATCCAGCGGATAATAGCCTTGGTTTTTCTATATCCCATTCAACAAAACAACCATTCAATTTATCCTCCCCCAAACCCTTAATTAATGTATTTATATTCCTACGGTTTTTTAAAAAATAAATTATATAACTATTACCTATCAAATCTTAGAGAATATTCTGACTATTGATAAAATACCCAGTAGGACAAAGAGCAGAAGAGAGGAAACTCTTTTCACTCAAAACATCTGCAAAATGAACATAACTTCTATACTTTTACACAAATTCCATTTACAGGATAAAGTGATGTGTAATATCTGTAAACGTATCAATGACATAGAACATATCCTTTTGACTTGTAGTAAATATTTGAAAAAAATCATTTCTGGAACATACTTAAGATAAACGCACAACTCGATATTACTTTCAAAGAATATTTGAAAACATTAGTAGCTAGTAAACAAGTGTTCAAAATATTTCTGCAGAAGATGAGGTTCTTTGACATCTAACATACTGAATGAATATGTATCTTTTAAAGGGAATATACCCTTTGTTGCTATATATCCCACAAAATCCTAATGAATACCTATCAAATGTAATGAATTGAGTTTTGATTATTTAATTTTCATAATGTGACAATTGATTAAATTTAGTAAAAAAAGCGTAAATATTTGGATTATTTTATGAACGACTATTTATATTTTTAATTTTTATACATTTGACTATTAAATGTTTTTTGACACAACAATATTTATTTTTTACCCTATTAAGAGCATGAAAAAGGACAAGAAACAAACTGTTAAAACATTATTAATCATTTGTTTCAACATTTTCATTCAAATTCACTTTCATGAGCTTACTTTGAAATTAATCATAGACGCATAAATTTTTATTGCAATTAGAGAAACTTATTTGCTACAATATCAGTTTGCATCAAAAAGCGAGTTCAATTAGTGAAACATGATGATTTTAAGAAGTTTATTTCTTTCTTAAAATTATTTAAGCAAGTGTTGATTGAAAAAAAATAGAGAGATTAAAAAATTGTTTTTTTTCCCTCCTGATGTTACATTAAAAATAGCTTTCAAAATTCTTAAAGTGAAGAGGAAAAGTCCTCTGTATTTGTGTGGATTGTTTTCAAATTACATCTTAAAAACAAAAATTAATGCTATATTTTTTTTCCCCAGATTTATTTTGAAGATTTTTAAGAAACACGATCTTTCGTAATTACAGAAAAGAAAATGGAAAATCGATCAAAGAGTCCCCTTTGATTCCCCCCCCCCCCAAGATTTAGTTGAATGAAAATATTTTGCATTAAAATTTGTTGATTTAAAAACGCTTAAGTGTCCTGATATTTTTGCTTTTCTTATTTATTGCTTGCAGATAATTTATTTGGACTGTTTCCTTCCCATAGTTTTATAAAATATTTAATATGTATTACTTTTATTTATGGAATTTAAACGTATAATATTTTGTCTAATTAAATATAATTAATAAATCTCATTTATTCTATTTAAAATTTAAATTTATTAATTGTATTTTAAGGCTCACTGCTCTAATAACAGTTTAAATTAATTATCTCTTAGAAAAACCTTATTACGAGTATAATATTTCTAAAACCTTTTGTTAAGTTCAACATAACAATTGGCATCGGTTCTGCGGAACTGGTACGAACTGTATTAATCTAGCTAATGGTTAAAGAGATAAATTTTAATGCTATTTACGAAATAGTTCGTGATTGGACCACATTTGGCATTATTTATATTATAGTTGCAGGTTATTGCATTCGAGAGGAATAAGATACAATTATGATTTTATGGAGAGGATTTCTTGCATTAAGAATAAATAATTGAAATAGTTTCCGAAGCCTCGGCATATTTTTCCTTAAACTGTTTCTTACATATTATCCATTTTTAAACAGTTCTATTAGTTTAACAATAGTATTCCAAACATTCATAATTTAACAAGAATACCGGTTTTGCTATTGTGTTAATTTATGGAGTACCATTGTCAGAAGGGGATGGAGGGGAATATCCTCAATAAGTTTCACAGTTATAAACATTTTTGGACCAAATTGGTATCACTATTAATAGGTTAAGAGGAAATAAAATACAGCTTAAATAGAATAATTAATTAGCTTAACTAACGTAGTTATTCGAATTAGTATTAGAATTTTGACATGCAGGGATTTGATTTTTTTTACCGTTAGCGATTTCTCAAAATAAAATGAGCTAAATTTCAAATGTCTTACTATTCAGATAGAAACTCTTCTACTAATGGATTTTTGAAAAATTAGAGTGCAAATGTTAAATGAATATTTAAAATATCCGAGGATAAAAAAAATTTTTTTCAGCACTTTTCAATGCTTTTCACACTAAAATATAGGCCCTTTTTCCAATTTTAAAATGTGATGTCGTTACGAAGGAAATTGAATCATATTATATGCATTTATATAAGAAAAATGAAAATAAAACATATCTTTACATGTTTAGGTTTTTAAATGTCAAAACGCTTTAATCCAATATGCCTTGCTGTTTTTTTTATTAGATAAGCAAATATTCAGCGGAAGGGGCCATCTACAAGTGTCTAAATATATCTTAATTACTGGTCCACTTATGTGGTGTTAAACTCAGATTTCTTGAGAATTACAAACAAAGAATTTGTCAGTAAAATATGGTGGATGACGGATAAGGGACTATGGTTAAACTGTGGGTTTCTTAACAAGACAATCACCTAAAGCTTAGAAACGGAAAGGTATATGTTCACTTTTGACTCCGCGTATTCAAAAGAAAAACTTATGAAATTAGATGCAAAATCTATTCTAAGAAATAGCCACATATATGAATTATATGTTTTCTTCACACTTAGAAACAACACTAGAGCTATTAGAGATTACTACATATCATTTACCAGCCGTGAAATATAAATTGTTAGTGATTTTAATACTTATATATTAAGGGACTTTTTTAACAATACTTGAAAATCAAAATTATTCATCGAAAAAAGTATTAAAAGCATACGAAATGGAATTTTCACTATGAAAACGGGACCAGTATATATAAAAATGTGTTTTTCTATTCTACTCAACTCATTCAAACAATTTATTATCTGTTATTTACCTACAAAAAATTTTTCGGTTTTCAGCCTCAAAAACAAATATCTGGAAATATTAACAAACACATAGGTAAAAGAATTTTTCTTCCCCTGTTCACGCTTCTCTTTTCAATTGATCGAATTCCACATACAGCTCATGCTCAAATTAATCTTCACTAACAAGATTCATTTTATTCTGTGCTTGGTGATCATTTTTTCTCACCAACCCGACTGCCGAAAGGGAAACTTGCATTCAAATATTATGTTACTGTAACTTATTGAAATTCGTCAACTGGCCAGATTCCTTTTAATCGATCAAGTGTCTTCTAGACGTTCCTAATTCATAATTGGTGGAAGAATTAAAACGGTTAAACTATTTACAAAATAATTAAAACAAAGTAACGCATTCGTGGGAAACTATTTTAAATCTTAGAATGAAAATAATTACATCGAAGTTTTAGATCCAATTTGAGACCCAGCCTTTTTATAGTTGGCCGGGTGTGGAAGTTAGGAGAGGGAGGTACCAGCTCAGGTGTCGTTCTCGTCACTTTCCAGTGGCTCAAAAATACGAGGTCCGTCATCAATAGCCTTCACTTCCTTCTCAGCTATTGATCAGTGCAGACGTTTAATATTTTACTCTTTCCTTCGGTAAACTCTTGTATTTTCTCGCCGGGGCTTCTGCTAGAGTGTCTAGCTTTGTTTCTCAAGTCATTGCGAGTTCGTATTCGAGCTAATTCTCATTGTTTACCATAGTTGACTTTTTTTCCTCCCGTGAATGTTGAACATTACATATCCTGGATTATTTGAATTTACATCTGCGGCTACTATTTGCTGGATTTCCTGCGTAATTGTTGAATTTCTGATGAAATTAATTAAAGATAAGACCTATTGTGTTGGCGATGCCCTTTCCATTTTTCAACAAAACCGATCATACAATAGGTGTTTTAGTTATATTTAAAAAAAACCAACAACTTTCTATTTTATTAATAAATTTATATTTCCCTCCTCATTACAATTTCAATACTATGTTAAAGGAACTCTCTGTTGATAAAATTTTGTTCACTTAACAAAATCCTGACGGGGGACTTCAATGCGAAGTCACCCATATGCGGCTATGATTTTACTGATACCCGAGGGGATTCTCTGATCAATTTTGCATTACACCATAATTTAAACTTCTTAAATACTCTAGAATTGGATCCTACTTTTGTGGCTCACTCAGGTAAAAGTATAACCCAGATATTTATTTGATATCTAACAACATTATTTATTTGGTGGATCGGCATATTATACATTTTGGTGTAATAAATCAGCATATTATTTTTTCCAATAATAATTTTAGAATAAAGTACCTAACTACCCAAGGCTGTCCTCAGAGTTCGGTGCTTACACCCGCTTTGAGGAACTTATATTTTAATTATATTTTGAATATTAACTGTGAAAACTTATTAGTTTAAGCTTTTGCGAATGATCTGGTGGTTATTTCCACAGGAAATTCGAGAAGAGGCCTAGAGTATAATTTCAATATTTTAATTGGTCATATTGCTGAACATCTGGCACAGATAAAACTGGAGATCTCGATTCAGAAAACCTCCTCTGTTGTGTTTAGATGCCATCAATCCACAACAAGGGAGTTCGTGGTGGTAGCTTCTTCAGTAAAAACCGAATTTTTAAACTAAACAATTCCTTCATAAAAAATTTATAATTTTTTTAAATGTTTAGGTATTCTGATTGACTGTTGGCTCTCCTGGAGTCCCCACATTAATTATCTTGAAGAAAGAATTTATAATATTTCATTAAATTTTAATAGGGTATCCTTCAATGATTTCAATTTAAAAAATTATTAACTATGTTACATATCTATTATAGAACCTATTATTGTGTATGGTGCGGGGGTTTGGAGTGGTGATCTAAACTCTTCACAAATTACCAAGTTAAACTTCATTAAGAGAATTTACCTTAAAAAATTACCAAGGTCTATAGGACGTCTTACACTAGTGCTTTGCAGGTGATTGCGGGGTTCCCCCTATTCATCTTACCCTAAAATTTTATTTTCTTAAATATCAAATTGCGAAGTATCATAATTCCAACTTTTTTCACCTGATTAATAATATCCTATTCAACTCAAATATATCACTGAAAGCTGTTTGATCTGAAACACAAATTATTTTTCTTAACAAATTTTCGGTACCCATCGAGTTGGAGATTTACTCCGACGGATTAAGGATCGGGTCCGAACCACATTTCGCAGTGTGTGTCTTTGACCGGGGGTTCCTAAACAGAGTCTACATATTTAAATCAAATTTTCATAATTCAGTTTTCCAGGACGAGCTTTCAGCAATCGGATTTGCCGTTTTGCGCGCCGTCTCTCATAACTTCAGAATTTCTGTTTACTCCGACAGTTTATCGGCCGCGATAGACTAGCGATCTTGGTTTCGGATTTGTGACGGTGGTTTTTGTTCAGTCGTGGGTTCAATCGGCTGCCAAACCCCCGCCGTGTAGCCGGGGCTGATGCACGTTAAATCTGTCGGGGCCCAAAGTCCTCCCGTTGGCATGGTGAGGAAGTAAGGAGAGGGGGGTTGCAAGCTCAGGTGTCATCCTCGTCACTTAACCGAAGCTCAAAACTACGAGGTCCGTAGCCAATAGCCCTCGTGTTGCTTCTAGTGTGACGTTAATAAAAACTAAACTAAACCAACAGTTTATCATTAACATTGCTACTGCAAAGTACCAAAAATATATCTGCTTTTATTAATACCATTAACCTTTTGAGGACGGGCAGTCGCAGTCGTGACCAAAAGGAACAGTATCTTAAAAGACGGGGTTGGTCGCGAAATCGACCAAAAAGTTCCTTCCCCTCGTAACAGCTTTCGGAACGTCGTAGAGCTCGTAAATGCCAATCACTTTACCACCCCTTTTTGTATTCGGAGGTCTTAGTGATAGACCACTTTTGTACACGCTTATCGAATAATCTCTTTTTTCCCCTTTTTGTCCCAGTCTGAATGAGCAAAACGAATCATTCCTTACATCATCAGTTTTACAAGCGTTGTTTCTCTCTCTTTAAATTATTCTATATTTATTATGTTTCAAATTGGGTTTTCAAATGCCAAAACGCAAAAGAGGGCTCAACCACGGAAGAAATTCAAAAACTCTTAATTGATTAGGAAGACGAAATTTTTCATGATTCTGATTGCGAATTGGAAAATGAAAATCAGGATTTTGACCAATCCTTTCTTTTGAACCCTATTTCTGAAGATGGGTTTTTCACACGAATCGGATGAAATTGTCTGTTACAACCCTCAATCGACTCATAAAGCAAAAATCTTGTAATTTTACGGATTGAATAAATTGAAAGGAGCTGCTGAACTGTCTGTCTCGGAAAGTGATTTTTTATTGGTATTTTCAAAAATTCTATTGTGAAAAAAATTATGGTCGAGACAAATATATATGCAGATTGTGCGTTACAAACTGCAACGCTGTCGAGTTCAAAAAAGAATATCCCAAGTTGGGTTGAAGCAAATGAAGTGGAAATATTTAAATTCCTCGCTTTAACCCTTTTAATTTGACATATAAAAAAAACAATCTGAAAGAATATTTGTCGACGGATCCAGTATTGGAGACACCCTTTTTTAGAACTGTGATGCTGAGGGACATATTTTAAAGTTTACTTATCATTCTATGAAAGAAAATTAAAATAATACGCTGGAACCATGAAAGTTTGTACATATATTTTAAATGTTCTAAATTTAAAATAAGGGTATATAATTTTTTTAGATGCTGTCATTTTAAGGAACTTATTTTCCACAAGTTAGCATGAATAAGTAATTCAAAAATGGTAGAAATATATTTTGAAATAGCATTAAACTCATCCTTGTTCGATAATTTCTTTTCATTATAGTGGTGGGATATAAAATTTTTATTAAAAGTTTTAATTGCAAACGCAAAACACTATAACACTATAAAAGAATATTTTGAGTTATACTCTAATAACAGTACTAGAAAAAGAAAATAATTTTTTTGTAACAAAATTAAAACATGTACTGAATAAAGTGAGTGTTAGAAAATATAACACACATACTATGCTCCGTTGAATGAGTGCTGAATTTATTCGAATTGTTAAAAATTAATTTAAAAAAAAAAACGGTAGAAAACCTGACCTATTATGCAGTAGTTTATTTGTACCAATAATTCTAAGAAATTGACGAATATAGTTAGTTTTTCGCACCATGTATTTCCCTTATTTGCATTCATTTATGAAATTAATTTTTATTGATGTTCAATTCATTGATATAAAAATGTAAAAACTTGTGGAGATAAATTGGAAAAAAAAATAGAACAGAAACTAGCAATACCTACATTCCCCCCGTTTTCCTCTTCAAAAATCTTTCAAAAGCAAGTTTTTATAAGTTTATGACATCCGATTACCTCGGATGTTATCTTGTGCCATCACTAATATCTAATATTAAACAATAAGACACCAATAATTACAGAACCACCAAAACCACTTTCAACATTTATTAATATATATCCTCTAAGACAATAATGATATAGCTCTCCAGGTCAAGTTTACTAATACTTTACTTCAACCCACCAATAATAATTTAACAACTTCTTACCAACTGCTAGACTGAATCTGTAACAACTGCTAAAAACAATAGAACAAATCCTCATTCGAGTGTTTTACACTCGGACCTCAACTCTAATCCTTAAATCAGCTTTCTAATACTATAACACTTAGATTCCACCTCCTCTCGTTGCAACACCTCTCTGATCCTCCTTCACCTCTCTTCTCTACTCCTTCAGATGGAGTTTAAATACTTCTTAATTTAACTGCTTCACTTCATTCCTAACTGCTTTGCATATTACATTCTTCATCACGTTTCATTTTTGGTTGGGCAAAGGTTGTTTAGCGAAAGCAATCAATCTCAATTGAAAAGTCCCCAAGGTTAGTGAAGAGAAACCGCGAATAGCCCAATGTCACAAGTTGAATTGAATTTTTAAACTCAAGAAAAATATGATATTATACAGTTTATACAGTTCGTAGTAAGAGAAAAAATTGTATGTGCCTTTTCGTTGACTATTTTAATTCTAAAATTCTGCTTAGTGAGTTGTATTTCTTGACCATCATAACTAGAGAATGTACTTTGAAATAAAACATTCTACTTCTTTTTTAAAAGAAATATTTTGAAAAATTAAAACGATATATTGTCATACTTGGTTGTTAGGAAACTGCCGTGGAAAAATTCGCATTTTTCCCCCCTTTCTAACATTAGATAGTTGAAACTCATACGACAGATAAAGCGTCATTAAATCTTTAGTGTCCAACCATTCTAAGCCTGTCTATCTGGATCTTTAAATATTTGAATGCACAATGAAGTGCATCATCTAATAAACCTCAAGTTTTTAAATATATGTTTGGGACAAATTTTTTTGAAAGCGTTTTTCACTAAACTCTTGCTAGAAAATCTTTTCTAATTTGATTAAAAGCTGCCTTTGGTCAACGATGAATCGAGTAAAATGTTTCGGTAATCATTTCCATTGAAAATGTAGCAACTAAAAAGATTGATTTTGATGAAGCCATAAAAAATTTCAAAATTCAAAGCTAGCTCGAAAACAATTTTTTGCTTTGTTCGAGAATGAAAAGATAAAAACATTTTTTGAAATATCAAACACGGCAGAAATTGTTTTTACATTTTCTTTAATCTGAAATATTTTTGTTTCCATTTCACTATACCTATTTATTTTATTAAATAAATGATAGCATTTTTCATGGAAATAATTATTATAAAAGGACTTTAGGAATGTTTCCTCCCCGATCCTCAATAGTTTTATTATACTTCGTAATAAAAGAAATGTTTCTCTAAGAACTGAATTGACGATCATATTTTCTTTATTTACTTTGATTCTTACTATTTTCATTTTTCTTATCACTAAAAAATCTGAGTATTACTCTTTTAATTTTTGGTGCATTAGATGGAAAAATATTCCTTAAGACATAGAGTATTACTCTCTTTCATACATAATTTCAGTAGTATGCTAATGTTATAGAAAATATGTATGAAAAACAAGCAATTAAGCTCATCACGAATAACGTTTTATATAGAAAAGATATATTTATAAATTATTGCATTTATTTTTTGAGGAAGAAAATGTAAGATTTTTCTTAAGAATAATATACATATTTTATTAATTATAATTCGGTAAGAAGCAATTTCTAATAGCTCAGTAATATAACTGTCAAAAAGCACAAATGATTTTTTTTTAAAATATAATATTTATTGACTTTTAGACAATCGATGCTTATAAATAATATTTAAACTTAAATTTATTTAATTTACATTTGCTCTTCATTAGCATATAATGTGAATGTCCCTTCACGGATATTTATTTCGAGTTTCAGAGAATTAAACAATATTAAAACAATTGATCGTTGATTTGGTGGTCGTGGTATTCTAGTGGAAACGGTCGCAAACCCGCGGCAGACAGTTTTCATCGGGTTGCGGGTTCGAGCCTTGATGCCACTAAAGACCCATTGTGTATTCGAGATTAATACACGTAAAATCTGTCAAGGTTCAAAGTCCTCCTGTTGGCGTGGTGTGGAAGTTAGGAGAGGGAGGTGCCAGCTCAAGTGTCATCCTCTTCACATGACCGAGGTTCAAAATTACGAGGTTTGCAACTAATAGTTTAAGTGTTGCTTCTAGTACGACGTTAATAAAACTAATCAATCAACCGTCGTTGATTTGAGAAAATCGGAATTTAATTAAAAATCTATCACATTGATATATTCTCAATAGTTTTCTTTTCTTTTCGATTAATCATTTTGATTATAAAGAATAAAGTTTATCTAAATTTTCTAACGGTTATAATATTACATATTTCTTGAAGAACTTTAACCGTAATTTCAAACTAAACATTTCAGTAAATGTTACATGCATGGCTTTCATACTAAATATTATAATATTAAAATATGTTACAATGCTACATACTTTTAAACATGTTTTTGAATATTTGATCTTTGAATAAAACGAAATAAACATTTATTTTTTTAATGTAGTATTTTATAATAAGTTCAGAGTAAAAGTCTCAAGCAAAAGAAATATTGCTGGAATAGTTAAAATGTTCCCTCAGGACTACACCTATGAATATTCATACAATAATACAGAAATTATTAAGCTCGATAAAAGTTAAAACATTACAAGACCTTTTTTTTCCTTTGCTGATTTTTTCTGTAATTAATTCAAAATTAATTTATAATATATATATTTAGCTGGAAATATAAGACATAATTTTAATAAATTGAGCATTTTCGTTAATTGTTCAAAAGAATTACTAATTTATTCAGATTTTTAGACGCTAAAAACATATTCACACTTCCTTAATAATCAGAGGAGAATTTTGTGTGTATAAATAGATAATCCATAATGTTTATGTATTAAAATTTGAAATGGTATATAATATAATTTGAAAATTATATCATGTAACGGTGCTGTCTTCACTGCCTGCTATAAATATTGCTAAATAAAATAATTATAATAGATCTTTCCGGATTATTGTATATGAATAGAATAATGTACTGCATGAAAATTCTAATTGTGATTCTAAGAATGAAACAAGGAAATTGTAGGGAAAAAACATTGCTTCAGTTTCTTGAATTGTAAACGGACAAATAATCGCAAAGCGGCTTTTAGAGGATACTTCCCCTAAAAAAGGGAGACTCATTGGTTGTTAGGGACTTCCTGGAACTCAAACATCCCCATTGCCCAGCAGGTGAAAAACACTCAATTTGGTTCTTTTGTCAGACGACACCCCTTTCTCGTCGATGATCCTCGTTTTACACCCTTTCTCGTCAATGATTGACATTTCTGCTTAGAAATGTCTGACATTTCTACTTAGAAATGTCAATCATTAACGAGAAAGGGGGTAAGTAATGTAGTAAAAACTCCCGTCCTTATCAGGACTTCCTTCTCGAAAGTGCCCGTCCTTAAAAAGGTTTAACAAAAAATTAGCAAATTATTCTAATTTTACAACTTACACTGGGTTTGGGGCCCCGTTGGTGATTATTATAAAAAAATAGCGGATTTCTTTTCACTGTCTCTTATGGTGAGAGAACGAATGTCTCTGCTCTTCGGTAGCTTTTGCTTCTAGTGCGACGTTAATGAAAACTAAACTAAACTAAACTGCTCTCCTTGGTATGAAATAGTTATGATTTTAAAAATTATTTCATTCTTACTGGGAGGTCTTGTGGTGAACTTGAAATACTGGTATTTGGCCTAGACCAAATCTGAGTTTTTATACGAATTACGGTTTTATTACTTGCTTCTAAACTGGTTACGATCCCTTCATTTTTTTTTATTTAAATCATTTTAATTTAAAAAATAGAAATTTACGTCTCTATGGCTCAGCTAAAGATGTTAACCACTACGTTTTGGCTTTTGCCCTCTTACCAGATATTTTCCTTTAAATTTAATGGTCGTTGAAGCAAAATCTATTTGGCTGAATTCTGTGTGTGAAAAACGCTAATTGTATTCTAAGCATAAATCTTGTATTCTTACGGTTCGTAAAATTACCCATCATTTTTTTTAATTGTTTCAAATTTTTATTATATTTCTTATTATTTTAATATTCCCTTATTATGTAGCTGTAATTGTATACCTTGTATACATATGTTCATACCTTTGCCTAAAACTTCATTTTTTTCACGAGTTTGTGAACGCTTTTGTATTGTGCCTTTTAACCTATTATCATCTTATTTCTGCAAGAAAATTCTAACTGTTAGTTTTTTTCTTCTTATGTGTCTATGATAAATATTTTTTGCTGTGTGAATATATTGAACACTTAATTTAACCTTGATTGTGAAATTAAGAAGGCTGCGGTAGCCTAGTGGTCATGGTTTCGGATTCGTATCCAGCAGTTTTTGTTCAATCGCGGGCTCGTTCCTTGGCCGCTAAATACTCACTGTGTAGCCGGGGCTGATGCTCGTTAAATCTGTAGGGCCTAATATTCCAAAGTAAAGTGGAAGTTAGGAGAGGGGCTGCCAGCTCAGGTGTCGTCCTCGTCACTTGACCGAGATTCAAAATTACGAGGTCCGTCGCCAATAGCCTTCGTGTTGCTTCTAGTGCGATGTTAATAAAAACTAAACTAAATTTCGAAATAATGTAAAATCTTCTGTAATTCTCTCAATAAATACTGGGAGTGATTGTCTCTCGGAGCCCGGTTTGCAAATCTAAGCCCTTTTGGTGAGTTCGGAATCTTTGGGTATTCTGTCAATAGCTCCCGTGTTGCTTCTAGTGCTAAGTTAATAAACACCAAACGAAAACAAAATCTGGAGAGCTTGTGCAGGCTTGAACTGAAGTTAAGTGCATCCTCTTCGTCGTATATATATATATATATATATATATATATATATATATATATATACATATTGCAAAGGTGTAAATTGGAGATATATTTTCATATTATTGTTGTCCTGCTTTGTATTCTATTATCTTCAATTATACTTAATTTATATTTTTATCTTTAATTCTAATCTTGTTATTGTTAAAGTTCTTAATATTGATTTCCATTTTTGGTTATCAAAGTTCGTCCTCGAGTAGAAACAATTCGGTAGCCTTTATTTGACTTTCATTCTACACGATAATATCTTAAATATAAACAAATATCTAAAAAACAAAAATATATAAAAATGTGTAAAAATTTCTCCCTCAATTAAAAGAAACTTTATATTGTATATATTTGCTCTTAGAACCACAAAAAGAAAGATAATTCTTCTCGAACATCATTCCGTGTAGTCATCTGCGAAATGTGAAGCAAAGTGGCCCAAAAATCTTAGAATTCCACAACGCTGTTTTCTTAATCACTATGGTTTTATTCTATAAATATGTTAAATATAAACATTTGTCTTTATTCAAATTTAGATCAAACAAAAAAGAAATAACCCATATAATATTTTTGTTGCATTCTGCAAAAAATAGAAGGTACACACACGCAATGGAACACATTTGCCGACACAAATATCGTCATCATCATATACAAATATTTGTATATATGAAAATAATCTTTAACACGGAACAACAATACGCAAAAAGTTATTGGGTAGTATATATTTTGAAGAATTCAAGTGAGGAAATAAGCCACTAAATATAATTGCAATGTGCAACATTGCGAATATAGTCAATACACAAATAATGATTCATTTAAAAATAATTTTTAAAACTGTCCGATGCAATTCTTATGATTTAATAGAATCTTTCTAAAAACATTAAAATATAATATTTCAAATATATAATGTTTTAAATTTATATAAGCATTTTTGCATTCCTTATTCTTTCAAATTTGAAAATTCTCTATTTATAAACCAACAAATGTTATCGGACAATTTAAACAAATGTTTAAAATAAGTAATAACATTAAAAATAAAAACATTCCTCAAACAATCTTATTGAACTAAATAATAACAGTAAAAAGCATTTTTCAAATACTAGAAAATCACAGTTAAGTTAGGATGTTTACGTAACTGTAAAAAAATGTCCTTCTGTAAGCCAAAAAAAATTCAATTTATTATTTCAACTCTTATGTAGAAGAATGGTTCAATACCGCTATGCTACAGCGATCCCAAATTAAGATGCAAACAATTATTTTGAAACGGTAAGACATAAAAAAATATTCTGTGATAATTTTTCAATCAATTAAAAAGTAGTACATAATATAAAATGTAAATTATATTGGCTTACGTAACATTACCCATTTCACAAACGCAGTGCTGAGAAAAGAATACCAGACTTCTTTACATCGGTAGGCATCACTTAGAAACAAGAGATCTTGACGTCACATGAGTTATTGTGGAATTCCTGAAATTTCTTAATTTTATCCATCATAGTTATGTAAGAGATGAAATATACCCAAACCCAAAACTATCCCTATGCACACACGAAACTATAAACACGAAAAATCACTTACTGCATTAGAGCGGTTAAATCTTACTTAGCTTTTAGCCCGGTCAAAATAAAATGGCCTGAACTTAGATTAGAGAATAAACCTGCAATGGAGAAATGAACTTTTGGTAAGACCCTAATTTTCTTCCTTTGCCAGCGGTCCAGTTAACGGTGAATACAGTGGTAAGATAAATTTCATTTGGACGTCAGAAGGATGGGGCAACTGAAGCAGCGAGTTTACAGAAGATTTAAAAAATTGTGAAATACGCTTCGACGGTAAAAAGGTAAAAGTTAAGAAGTTGATTAACTCTAATAATGAATCAGTGATTGTGACTGAGAGTGAAAAGATAATTATAAAAAAAAAAAATGGAACGTCTTTTATTCCAACAAAAATTCCTTTCAAACGGAACTTCATTTTTCCAGCAAAAATGCCATCTATAATAATGATCACGTTTTCGGGAAAATATAAACATTTTTATAACTTTAAATCTCTGTTTTATGATTTAATTATATCGGCAGATCAACTGACTCGTCACAGAAATTGTGTTGTTTGATTTCATTTCTTTCAAATGAAGTTAAAAGTTTACCTCCATATTTGAACCTATGAAATACTTGTATCACGATATGTGTGTGTGACAATAAAAGATTACTTGTTGATATTCATGTACAATCAGTTTTGAATAATAAGAAAATAGAACACAGAAAATCTCAAAGAAATTCGTAAAAGGATTAATTGTATTGAGTAAAACATACAGATAATGAAAATACTATACTATGTACAAATTGATTTATTTGATTGCTTTTACAATATCCGGCAAAAGAAATTAGATGAAAAAAATCCAGAAAGAATTTTGATTTGATTCTAAAAGCAAAAGATGTGCTCACATTTAACAAACTTATAAAGCAGAGTAATTATTTTATCTGTGGATAGAAATTATGTAATCAAAAAAAAAAAAAAAAAACAATAACGAAAAAAATTATTTTCTTCTTCAAAGCCAAAACTCTTCTCAAAAATCGAATCAAAATATAGAAAACAAAACTTCAGGGTTTCAATGAAAAATTCCCCACCAAATATTCCGATATAAAAAATTCTTAAAATTAACCCCCAATAAAAAACCAAATCTTGCCGAATGGAAATGTCTATGGGAATTATATTTAAAGGAAAACCATGCAAAATCACAATATTCTTCAACTTACATCTACATGTGTGGTATAAAACATCCAAAACTTGATTGTCGCAGACATAGTGTAGAGAAATATAAGGTGCCTACCCTAGAAAATCAAAGTATCACATCCTTCTTATAAGAATTCCGTGACAATAAAATAACACGAATATGCATCGGGGGTAATGAATTCTTCCACTTTCATTGGCCGTAATGCAGTTGTACGATTCAAAAAGTGTTGTAATATCGACGGGGAATACTCTTTTGCAAAACAGAGGTTGAAAGTCAACTATGTGATCAGCGATTTTTGATTTTGCTTCAAATATAAACATTTTATCAAGAAAAATGTGTGATTTGCTTTCTACAATACTAGAATGAATACAGGCAAACATTTATTGACTCAATTGAATGAAACTAAACTTAAAGCGAAAATGAATATATTCGTTTTCAATAAAACTGGTACTTTTAGGGAGTCTTTTATGACTGAAAAAATTTACTGTGTTAACAACAAATGTTACTCAAAATGTTTCGGTTATAATTATTAGATTCCTATTTTTTGAAACGAAAGAGATTCATGCATTATTAAAGGCATGTAATTTTTATAGTAATGAGAAATAACGTCTACAAAGTAAATGAGGAATTATTATTCAGAGTCTGAATGTGGATGGGTTGCTGATGTACGATTCCAGGAAACCAGAACAAGTAGCATCGTATCATGCTATCTCCTTAAAGATGTTAATTCTACTGATGACATTTTAAAACTTTTTTTTAAAATTGGATCTCTTGACATAAAAACTAATCATTGCTACTGAGAAGATAATCTAGTTATCGTGCAATGTTGTAACAGTCGATTTGTAGTAGAATTGCCATTCCATTAACATTGGAAAGAATCATCAGATGGCAAAGAGAGAGTTGTTACAGAAAAATATAGTACTTTACTTTCAATATGAAGAAAAAAATCAGCATTATTTGAATCAAGTAATAAAGGTATAATAGAGAAAGTCGAAAATACTGAGATAAATATTACTTGCCTCATCAAGCTGAAAAAAAGGAAATCGATATGTATTGTTTTTAATCCTGAATCAAATTATGTTAATGAAATTTCATTGAATGATTGCTTATGACATTAGTCACAGTTGAAATCTTAACCTCTTAGATGAGCAAACAAATTTTAGGCTAATATGTATTGTAATAGCATCTAATATTCAACAAACATTTCTTTAAATTTGATTGGCGGTTAAGCATAAAAACTGTGCAATTTTTGAGTCTGACAGTAATCCATACGTTGAGGTTGGGTTGAGGTTTGGATTACAGGTCATGACACCCGAGAAGAATTTTTTATGTCTCGTTATGCTGAGAACATCATGAAGGGATCAGCATAAGGTTACTACGTGAAAATGAATCAGCAACGATACCACCTTAATATCTCAATGGGCATCAGAAGGATTCAACACGCATCAGTTTGATACATTTGTCAGCT
>BMAW01110098.1:0-17419 GCA_019974015.1 Nephila pilipes | reverse complement strand
TGATATATATATTATAAATGAATTTAACATGTTCTCAAAGAATGTTTTAATTTTCATTGAGTTTAATAATTTCTGTATATGAAAACTGGGATAAACTATGACATGCAAAGAAATATGGATATTGTATGAATATTCATTAGTGTAATTATGAAGGAAAACTTTAACTATTCCACACAGCAATATATCTTTTGAAATATTTGAAGGCTTTGCTTTAAACTTTTACTCTGAATATATTATAAAATATTGCATTTGCCAAATGAATGTTTATTTCCCTTTAGTCAAAGATCAAATATTCAAAAACATGTTTAAATGTAGCATGATTATATATTTCAGTTTCACAATCTTTACTTAAACAGATTAAAAATTTGTAAACGTTATAAAATTATTTTGTATGTATCTAAATAATTCATACAATCATATACTTAAACGTTGAAATTTTTATTTTGAATTAAGGCTGAAGTTCTTCAAGAAATGTATAATATTATAACCTTTCGAAAATTTAGATAAATATTAGTCTTTATAATCAAGAAGTTTAATTGAAAAGAAAAGAAAAATCTTGAATCTTTATGAATGTTATACAATTTCAATTCAGTTCCGATTTTCTCAAATTAACGGTGATTGATTAAAAAGTTTTATTAACGTCGCACTAAAAGCAATACAAGGACCATTGGGGGCATGAACCTCGGTCATGTGACGAGGATGATACCTCAGCTGGCACCCCTCTTCTAACTTCCACATCACTCTAATGGAAGGACTTTGAGCCTCGACAGATTAAACGTGCATCAGTCTCGACTACACAACGGGTCTTCAATGACATCAACTCGATGATGAACTGTTTTAATATTGTTGAATTCTTTGAAACTCAAAATAAATATCTATGAAGTGACACACTCATTATACGCTAATAAAGAGCAAATGTACACTAAATATATGTTTGTTTAAAAATTATTTACAAGCATCGATTGTCTAAAAGTCAATAAATATGATATTTTTTTTAAAAAAAATCAGCTGTGCTTTTTGTTATTTATATTACTAATTCATTAGTAATGGCTTCTTATCAAATAGTAATTAAAAAAGATGTATATTATTCTTAAGAAAATTCTTACGTTTTCTTCCCCAAAATAAGTAAAATAATTGATAAATATATCTTTTCTACAAAAAAAAGTTATTCGTGATGAATTGAATCTTTTGTTTTTCATATATAATTTTAATAACAATAGCATGTTTTGTGTGTATTAGATAGAAAAAAATTGCTTAAATGCTAAGAGTAATACTCAGATTTTTGAGTTTCAAAAAGAAAATGAAAAAAGTGATGATAAAAATTTGTAAAGGAAGAAAATATGATTTTGAATTCAGTTCTTAGGGTAACATTATTCTAAACACGAAGTGAATAACGTTAGAAGAGAACCTACAAATATTGAGAATCGGGGTGGAAACATTCCTGAGCTCCCTTTATTAGAATTATTTCCATAAAAATTCCACCTCAAATATATAATAAACATTTATTTAATAAAATTAAATAGTTGAAGTGACCTGGAAAACAAAAACATTTTAATCTAAAGAAAATAGAATCAATTTATATCTAGCAGACAATCATATACTTAATGAAGCTTATAAATCTGCTATTTTTGATGTTTTATGAAATGTTTTTATCCTTTCTGTCGCTAAAAAAACTAAAACTATTTTTGTGCGACTTTTGACCCTGAAATTTTTTATGGCTTCAACAAAATTAATTTTTTTAGGTGCTACATTTTTTTATGAAAATGGTTGCAGAACCATTTCACTTGATTCATTGTTAATAAAATATAGCTTTTAATCAACTTTGAAAAGTTTCTCTCTCACAAACCGACTGAAACACACACTGTCAAAAAAAAATTTTTTTTAATCCCAAATATATATTTAAAAATGTTAGGTTTTATAGAGGTATAAGCTGGACACCCACGACGACTTTGTAAGAAAGGAATTGCCGTCACGTATAACGTTAATAAAATCAAGAATGATTTATAATCATACGGAAATCGAGAATGAATATGACATTTGCGAAAGAATATTGCCCCTGAAAGCAATTATTTCTTTTCCCTTTGTATAAGGTTTGTTACGACTTGTAACTTTTCTGTAGGAGATTGTACCCGACACTTTTTGAAAATTAACCCTTAAACACATTTCGTATTCAAAGATTTAAGATTCAGACAGATAGGCTTAAAATGGTGGAACACTAAAGAGATTTATTGACGCTTTATCTGTCCTATGAGTTTCAACTACCTAATGTTAGAAGGGGGGGGGGGCCAAAGAAAATGCGAGTTTTTCTAGGACAGTATTCTAACAACCAAGTATGACAGTATATCATTTTTAGTCTGTAGTAGAATATTTTATTTGAAAGCAACTTCTGTAGAGGTGGTAAAGTCGAGAAATCCTTGGTAGAATTTTAGAATTAAAATAAAAATGAAAGCGCACACAAAAATTGGCCTCTTACTATGAATTATATATTTAGTATTGCATTTTTCTTGTGTTTAAAAATTCTAATTCACGTATAAAAACTCGTTTTTTAAAGATTATAGAAGAGAAAAACAAGGGGGGGGGGGGTGGTAGGTGTAGTCTTCAAATATTTTCAAGCATTCATAAATGAATACAAACAAAGGAAATACATGGTAATAAATAAACTGTTGTTAACATACAAATAAGCTACTTTATAACAGCTCATGTTTTCTAAAGTTTTTTTTTTTAAATTAGTTTTGATCAGTTCGAATAAATTCAACATTCATTTTACTGAGTATAGTATATAATATTTTCTAATACTTACTTCATTCAGTATATGTTTAAATTTTGTTAAAAAAAAATCTCCCCCCCCCCTTTTCGAGTATTGTTATTATATAACTAAAAAATAATCTTTTTTTTTTCTTGCGGATATAATATTTTGCGAAGTAATTAAAACTTTCGATAAAGATTTATTTTTTCACCGCTATTATGTAAAGAAATTATCAAACAAGGATGAACTGAATGCTGTTTCAAAATATATTCCTTCCATTTTTGAATTACTTATTCATGCAAAGTAATGAGGAAACGGTACCCTAAAAATGACAGAATATAAATATATATATATATATAACTTTATTTTAATTTTACCACTTTTAAAAATTTATTACAATTCTTTTATAGTCCCAGCTGTATTATTTAGTGCATTATTTTAACTTTCTACATTCGGATTGGACGAGAGCTTGCACACCCGCACTCGCCCTCCCCCACCATACCAGAAATCTTGGAGGTTCCTTCTTTTTTTTGCTGCCGCTGAGACCGTACAAATTACGTGGGAAAAAGGCCTGCACCATCCCTACATCCACCCCTTGCTGCCATTACCAGAAGCCTCTCTTATTCACTTACACAAATTTCATTATTCACCCATTTATGTTTTCCAATGACTCTGAACCACTGTACACTGAGAAAAAGCATCCGTCATGGATGCTGGTACTCGCAAACACGTATTCCAAGTAGTAATTTAACTTTCTTTCACAGAGTGCGCCATATTATTTCATTCACCTTTAAAATTTTTAGATTCTTTTTCTTTGCTATTATTTTTTCTAAATGTCACGCATTTACAATTCCAAGGCTTTCTTAAAATCTTCATATTTTATGTGTGTCTACGGTGAACATAATTATTTTCTTATAATTTTACAAAATAGCTCAGCTCAATTTCGTTAAGAGACACCATTTGTCAGTGTAATTATTAAAGCACACATTCTTTCTAAATTTAGATAATGCACTGGAACATAAATTGAACATATTGTGTTTATGTAAAATCACAAAAATTATCCTTCAGTAATCCTAATATTAATAAATAATTTTAATACGTTTCTGTACTGTTCAAACAAATTACGATACTTACTTGTGTGTAAATTATTCGCAAATTGTATTATAACTTACAAATAAATTTTAAAGTAGTTTCATAGCTTTAGTTGATAATAGAAATATTGAGCTGAACTATTTTTAAGTATGGTTTTATCTGTATTGGTAATATTTTTCTTTTGCGTCATGAAAATATGAAATTATCCTATTTTATACAATTGTAACGTCGTGATCCCTGAATGTGTAGAATGAAATGGTAAACAAGGGATCACACAGCTTAAGAGGCGATAATTCTTTATTTAACAAAGATTAACTTAAGTTTAATCTTTTCCGCCTAGATTCTTTTTACACCATGCTACACATCTAATTACATAGCACCGAGGCAAAACGCATATATCTACACAGCACGTCTAAACACTTATAGTTAAAAAAAAAACTCCAATATCTCAGTATTCGATTAAGTTCTCCATTAGCAAACGAAGGCAATCGCCTCCCACGTATAGCTGTATCGCTTTCTCCCTCCTTAGCAGGACTCTTTTCTTCTTCTCTTTCACCCTTTTTAATACCTCGGGTAGGTCTCTCCCCCGCCTTCTTTTTGAGTTCTTCTCCTTTTTTCCAAGAACAACCCAATTAAAGAGAAACTCCGTTTTGTCCCCTGCAACACTATTCGCTCAGGTCGAACAATGTCCGTCTTTCCCCCGTGCAAGTCGGTGTCGGCCGTCACACAGCTAGGCCATAAATTCCAAAATATCCATGACATGGGATCGACAATACCTCAAAAGAGGATTCAACTTTGCCGCACCTGATTTTGTTCTTTATTGCTTTTAAGCTGTATATTTTCAATGAATGGGAAGCTGGGAAACGAACGGGGTTCAAAACTAGTCTGTGGAGGGGTTATTTATAGCCTACGCTACACAATCTAAGTAAAGAAAATTTTGAAAGCTTTATGTTAAAAACTACCGGTTAAATTTATAAAACTTTCCTCGATAACATTTTTAAACAACATGCGTTTCTTCTAAAACCATTAATAAAAAGATTAAACATAAATCAGAAGTTAAAAATTTATTTCCAAATAACGAAGTATGTACGATGTAAAATAATCAATTAATTAATTATTCTTATCGTAAAAAAATCATATGTTAGAGAGCTATTTTACACAATAATAATAGAAATAATACAAATTGTTTGCTTAAAAATTAAAATTAATTAAATTTTATATGAAACATAGTTAAATTAAAATTATTAAAAAAAATTAATCGAATGTTATTTATCAGTTCATACATTTTGTACTAATAATAACATTTTCATAGATTATGCCAAATTTGTTATACTAATTAAAGTAAATTACTCAAAATAATAAGGTATTATCAAATTGAGCAAAATAAATTTTCTTAGTGCAAGTAAAGTAAAGTTATTAATTTAGGACATATTAAAAGCAATATCCGAATTGATTTCTATTACAAAATACTTCAAGTAAGAGTAGAAATTTTCATTTTAAAATCATAATTATTTTCCGATGTAATAAACGAAGAAGGGAAGATAGAATATTTACAAATATATTTTAAAAAGCCTTAAAGACATTTTAAATGCACTAAAGCAATACGATAATTGTTTTTTTGATGTAGACTGGGACAAAAATGGGAAAAAAGGGCTTATTCCTTAATCGGTGTATAAAGGTTGTCTTATCTCCCTACTCTGAATTAAAAGAGGCAGTAAAGTGATTGACATTAACGAGCTCCACTCCTTTTGCGGAAGGCATATGTTCTCGAAAGGAGCTTGGCTACCAAGAAGAAAGTTTGCTTGGTTTCAAAGACGCCTGTAAACTTCCTCTGCACTGCTTCTAGATGACGCCAATAAATGTTAAACTGACAGATTTCCCCCAAAGTATGTGGTCGGTCTGCTTCGGCTCTTTTTAGATCATATATTAGCTTTACTTGTAGATTATGTAGGACACTGATTTTATCTTTGGATTTCAAAGGGGGCTAGAAAAGAGGAGGGAAAATTATTTTGAAGTGTAAAGGGGTGGGGAGGAGGTGAAAGAGGATGCTTCAACTGTTCTATGTTCAACTTCAACTGTTCTTCCTTCTTTTTTGTTGGGATAGAATACTCTTGGTAAGGGTGGGATTCAATGCTGTAATTTTCACAGAATTGATAAGGAAAGATCTTTATGATGTTTTTAATGTATCAGTCAATTATAATCCGAGGAATCTTTTTTTTCTTCTTGTCAAAGGGACTACTTGTCACTGATTCTGACTTGTCATTGTCAATTTGAATTATGGTTGTATTGGAAGGTTCCGCTACGGTAGTAACAGCTCTTCCTCTCGTATGCTATTAATGGGGGCCTGTTCCTCTAGAAAGGCGTCTATTTAAAGATTCCTTTAAAAGGGGTGGATCGGAGATGATACGGAAGTATTATTTGAAATGCAAGATGTTAGGAGAGAGGAGGAATTATTGCCAGACTAGTAAAATAATTGTTCACATCCCCATTGGAAAAGTTTCTTTTATGTAAGATTGTTTACAAAATTTCGAAACCCTATTGGATGATAATTCTGAAGAGGAATGATAATTTGTTCATAACTTGTAAAGACCTAAAATATAGCTTTTTGGAAACCAAAACTTTTTCTCTTTCTTACAGATTCTCAAAAATTTCAAGGAACATTAAAATTTCTTTGTTTCCCGCCTTAATAGTGTATTGAAATTGAAAAAAGAAGAGAATTTCAAGTTGTTGGGCATATTTTTGAATTATTAGGTAAATATCTTGAATATATTCAATTCTTAATAAAATGCATCTTTACGTATTAGCTAATTGATATTTAGACTGTACTGACATTCTACCGTTAGTTAAGAGTAAGTGAATGATATATTCTGATTTAATCTAATTTTATGATAACTTAATAATAAATAATGTAAGTATTTTTTTTACAAATTATCAACTTCCCTGCGAAATAATTTCTGTGATCTTCAAGAAGAATAAATTTAATCATTTATTTTAGTAGAAATTATCCGTTAATTCTTAAAAATATTCAAATCTCTTAGCGGTAAGTTAATAGCAATTTCAACCGAAAATCTTCTCCTTTTTATACACTTGGTTAAAAAAATTTTATTAACATCGCACCTAGAAACAAAACTGAAGATAATTTTCATAGAATACAAACCATAAATAAATTCTTTATTCTTATGGTAAACTTATTGAGAATAATTTGCTTTTCAGAAGGATTAAGTTTAAAAAAATATACCATTGTTAATACAAATTCATAAATTAATATCTATTAAAGATTGATTTGTAATGAGGGTTATAAAAAATTACCTAGAAATTTTGATCATTATTTTTATGGCAGTTAAATTTTTTTCAAAAATTTGAGTGTATATATTTTATGAAGCTTATAAATCTGCTATTTTGATGTTTTACAAAATGTTTTTATATTACGAGGTCCGTCGCGAAAAACTTTCTTATTGCTTTTTAGGGAGAAGTTAATAAGACAATCAATCAATAGCAGTTTGATTTCAATTTTGGGCACAACTTATTACTGCAAATCTTTACTCCACAACAAAATTCGTGGAACCTAAATATCACTTGTATTTAAATAATCATCTTACAGAACTTTTACAAACGGCTTTAACCCTTTAAGCAGTTTGCCCGTACAGTGTACGGGCTACCCGGAATTAGCCTCTTCTGGTTTGCCCGTACGGCGTACGGGCATCGATATTTTCTCCTTCCCTGTTCTGGTTTGCCCGCATTTTTCATTATTGAAAGAGACTATTTAGTATTATTATTTTTCAACAGAGGGCGTGGCTTCTCCATGTAAATGAAATGCTTTTCATCCTGGTTTTTCTATGTAGCGGAAAAGCGGGAAATTTTCTTTGAAATTTTTGTTCTAGTTACTGTATGCCGTGCTTGTGAATCTTATGGAAATTATGGATGGAATAGACGACGAAAATACTTTCTTATTAGATGATGAACTACATTCTGATACAGATACAGATATTTCTTCTAATTATTTGGATTATTCCTCAGATGACTCGTGCAGTGAGCTCAGCTCTGACGAAGATTTGAGTTCTTCTTTTTTCTCTTCCCCTCTTGGAATTATATTATTTTATAAAAAATGGAGGGAGAATCCACCAATCAAATTATTTATTTTAATTTTACCTCTCACTTGGAGGGAAAATATATTCTTATGATATTTTGAATATCAGAAAATATATTCTTATGATATTTTGAATATCATAGTATGGTACTTAATTTATATGCAATAAAAAATATGCCTTTTTTGGAAGCATTTCTGGTAAAATAATTGACCGCTTAAAGGGTTAACAAATGTTACGCCAAATTTGAAAGTTTTGACCAAAGGTTTTGTTAAATTTTATTTTTTTACTAATGCATTATATTAACTTTGCTTTCTGTTACTTATGCTTCCTGCATTTGGATATTTACAAAAATAAGATATATTTTGAAAATGGAATAGTTTCAAAAATATGGCTCTCATAGTGATACATTTTCTTTTTTTTTTTTTAAAAAAAAAGTTCTCATTTAATATTCTTATATCCCACAGGAAATGGAATTGATAAAATTCAATTCGGAACTGGTAAAAGGAAAATGGTACAGTTAAGGAATATTAAATTTTTTTTAAAAAAATTATGATAGCTCAGACAAACACCTTCAAGTAGCTTATAAATTTTTCAAATGCAAAATTATCCCCACCCTTAAATGGTTGACAAACAGAATGAAACAGATAACAGCCAGGGAAATCACAGCTTTTTCAAAAAATAGTCACGAAAAATAATAAATTATACCCAAACTTAATTTACTATGGAATGGGAAATAGAATACTCGCATATGTACAATTTTAAGACAGAAAGAGGCTGATTTTTCTAAAGTCATATACTTTATAGATAATTATTAGATAATTGAAGCAAAGTACAATTACAATTGAACCTCATAAATATAACTTACTTCCTACTTTTTTTTTACAGTTTTTAATGCTTCAGAAAGTGTTTCAGAGCTGTGATGTAATTAAAATTTAAAAATTTTTTCCTGACATTAGTTTCTCTAGATTTTCTCAGTTTTCTTCCTTAAAATTTTCTCTTACCAATACGATTAATGCACAGTTTCTTCAGAATCTGATGAAAGAAATGATATATTTGATTAAAACGAGTGAACATTTGAATTAAGAAGTCACAAAACCAATAGCTGGATTTTCTTCCATATTCAAAACTATAATTTACATTCTGAGTTAAGTATTAATATGGAAGAATTTGTTGTTAAGATGATAAAAAATGAATCAAGGGCTATTAAACCAATTACTGTAATTCTAATATCGAAAATATTAATGTAATTGTACACATTTCATGTAAGAGGCAAAACACTTTATTTCTACTAAGACAAATTTTAAGCCTTCTAATTAAGACGATTTGCAGAAAATTATTTGTCAAATTGGGAGAAATTAATTAAACCCTATATTTACATTGTGTTTTGTAATCAGGTTTTTTAAGATTTTCAAAGGTGTGATTTTCTTTTCATGACAAAAAGGCATTTAAGAGCCTAAATAAAGTACTTTTAGAAAATCTGTAAATAGTTTTGAGTTTTATGAAAAGTAGGTTTATTTAATAAGCAAATGTGATTTTTTTTCTGTGCATTTCCCCCCCCTTCTATATACTTGAGGTCGCTGACTTATTTTTAAGAAAAAAAACTAAATTTTATTCCAACTTAGCTGCTAAAACTGGGAATAATAAATAAGCAATTTGTATAAAACCTGTTGTGTAATCCTCTTATTATCTTTACTTACACTTCTTTAATCATTAAAAAAAGTTACTTAGTGGAAACACGTGACCGCAATAGCCTAGTGGTCATGGTTATGGATTCGTGGCTGGCAGTTTTCGTCGATGCGCGGGTCCAAGTCTTGATGATACTAAAGACCCACCATGTAGCAGGGGCTGATGCATGTTAAATCTGAGGGGGTTCAAAGTCCTCGCGTTGGCGTGGTGTGGATGTTAGGATAGGGGGTTGCCAGCTCATATGTCGTTCCCTTCACTTGAACGGGGTCCATCGCAAATAGCCCTCGTGTTGCTTCTAGAGCGATGGTAATAAAACCAAACCAAAATTCTTTTTACCTGAGTATCGTAGCAAGAATAAAAAGTGCTTATAGAAGCTTTTTTCACTTATTTTCCGAAAAAATACACACATTAAACATTAGATAAAAATAATAGCTAAAAATAAGCAAATTACTGCTTGTACGATATCAACCAATATTATCGTTATATTTTTACAGCTTTTACAGAAGCGATTTTTAAAAATATCATTTTGTATATTTATCAATTAATTTCACAAACAATGGCATTTTTAATACCAAATCTTCCATTTGTTGAGCTTAGATATCAGTTTCATTCATCAAACTTTTTTGTCAATATAAATGAAATACTAATGTTAAAATTTATTGGCAGCGTTGTTTTTTTTAATACTTATGATTTTAAGAGCTTTAGCTTAATTTTAAAAAAGAATATGAGGTACCAAGAAGAGGGAGGGGGGGGGGGCGACTTTATTGAAGATTACATTCATTGTCGATTGATTTTATGTTTGAGGAATTCCTTCAATTATATCTTTGTATTTTTAAGTTATTATTATTTTTAATATTATATATCATTAATTTTAATTTACTTCTGGGCAAATATATGACCCAAAATTTAGATTCTCAATAGATTTTCAGTGAGATCAGGTAAAAAAATCCGGAAAGTTAAGATGGAACGTGACTTTATATTGGGGTGCATAACCCTCATGGGCTTTAATCCCCAGTTTTAATTAATTAGTTGGAGGTGAGACAGAACTTTGGTTTTCAGCTTGCCCAGAAGTTAATTCAAAAATTGAAAAAATAATGAATTGCCAGAGTAAAAAAGTTAAACGAGCAATGCTTAGTTATTAATTTTACAATTAAAATTAAAAGTTATAATAACTATGAATCAGTAAATTTTTTAAAAATTTAAAGTTAAATTTAAATTTAAGTTATTAGATATTAGAATCTGAGTAGTCCATTTTATTTGCAGAATGGACATTAAGGTATAGTCAGAGTGCTGACGAAGAGAAAGAGAAGATTCTTGAAAGTGGTTCCTTTTTTATCTTAAAAGTTTTAAATTTTAAAATTGAAGTTTTAAATTTTTTTTTTAAATAAATGCTATTGATTATTATTACTGTTAAGTGAGGCTAATACTAGTGGCGTTGGTAGAAGTATCCTGACTTATTCCTCATGTCTGGTTAAGAAGAAATTGAAGTTGGTTCTTGAATGTGGAGAGGGAGCGTTCCTATTGGTTGCTGGGTGCGCTCCTATTGGCTTTTGATGATGCATGTCATTTTGAAGTAGATTTTGGCAGGAAATGGTGTAGAAAAATGATGATGATGAGAAATTGAGAATTAATCAAGTAATATTTCACGTGGTCTGTGCAGAAGTTGATTATTATTGATTGGAGTATATTTCTCTATTGCCTGAATGGTTCTGTTGGTGGAGATATCGATTTTATTGTAGAAGTTTTTCGCTAGTTTTTTGATAAATTGCTTGAGGGTTGAGAAATTTAATGAATTTCTGATATCAGCAGGGTGCATGTACCAGTGTGCTTTTACTATTGTTCGTAGGATGCTGGATTGAGAGCTTTCTAGGATATCCATAGTAGTAGGTGCACAGTGGGCCCAGACAGGGGAGGCGTAAGTCAGGATAGGTCTAAGCATCAGTGCATAGATAAGCATCTTGTTGGTTCTATTTAATGTAGAGTCTCTCGCGAGAAGGGGAAAAAAATTTCTGACTGCTGCTTTATATTGCTGCTTAATTAGTATTACGTGTTGTTTGAAAGTGAGTTTCTTATCTAACGTAACACCGAGGTATTTTGTGGACCCGGACCAGGGGATTTTGTTATTGTTTAAATATATGTCAGGTTCAATGTTTCTATTATTTTTATTAAAGAAGACGGCCTCTGTCTTGGAAACATTCAGGGCTATTTTCCAAGTTGAGTACCATACTTCTAAGTCTTTGAGGTGGTTGTTTAGTGCTTGGCCTATGTTTTTCGGGAAGTAGTGACGTGGTAGTATCGCAGTGTCATCTGCGTACACGCAGAGAGTTGTGTCTGGGTGTTTTGGGATGTCGTTCACGAAGTAGTTGAAGAGGGTCGGCGATAAAATTCCTCCTTGCGGGACTCCTGCTGCGATATTTCTTGGTGAAGAGTAGGTTCCATTGATGATGACAGAGAAATTTCAATTTTCTAAATAAGATTTGATAATTTTGATTAGGTGGGGGGGGTGTATTAATTTTTATTAGTTTATAAAGTAGACCAGTATGCCAGGCCCGGTCGAATGCTTTCTGAATATCAAGGAAAACTGCACCTGTGAGTTGTCCTTTGTAGAATCCAGTTTTAACTAGTTCCACCATTCTGAGTAGTTGGTGTGATGTGGAGAGCTCTGGAACGAATCCAAGCTGTTCGTGGATCAGGATGTCATTTTCACTATTGAATTTGCTCAGTCTATTGTGGATAATTTTTTCTGCGATTTTGCTTAACACTGAGAGGAGGGATATAGGTCTATAGTTTTTAGGTTTAGTTGGATCTTTTCCAGGTTTCCGGATCGGTATGATTGTGGTAGTTTTCCAGGAATCCGGAAAGTGACCGATGTCTAGCATATTTTGGATGATATTTCTGAGTTGGTAGATGCAGAGATATGGAAGATTTTTAATCATTTTGTTTGTGATACCATCCTTATCTGGTGCTTTATTAATTTTTAGGATTTTGATGTAATTTGCGATTTCTGAAGCAAGTGGTGGAGTGGGTGGGGGGAGTTTTCGAAGTTTTCTTTATTCACTGTGCTATCATGTGTTGGTTAATTTAGATCGTTTAGTTTAAACTGGCTCTGAAGTGAGTCAGCGAGTGTTTCAGATTTGTCTGCGTCACTCAGAGCGATACCAGTTGGACCGTTTAGGGCGGAAACAGGGGGTCTTCTCTTTCTGAGTACTTTTGACATACTCCATAGAGTGCCGTTTTCAGTATTCAGGTTTTCAAGAGTTTCTTCCCAATCCCTTTATTTGTGTAAGTGCACTTTACGCCTTATTTCGTTTTGAATTCTGTTTAAATTTTGTTTATCAGCAGGGAATCTTGTGAACTGCCAAAGTTGTTTGGCTTTGTTCCTTTCTCGAAAAAGGTTTCTAAGCTCTCTGCCGATAAATGTCTGTTTGTTTGTCTGGATTGGTTTTGAGGCGTTTTGGTGTGCACTTAAAATGTTGTGTGTTAGTTTGGCTACTTCAATTTCAATATCCTCTCCTCTGTGTGCTTTGGGGAGTGTAAAAGTGTTGATGGTTGTGTCAAGGAGTGTTTTTCTAAACAATTCCCAGTTGGTGTGGAGCTTCGGCGAAGGAAGCTTTAACTTCTCTTGAGAAGCAAAGTGAATGAGAACTGGGTTGTGATCGCTACTTAACTCCGGTAGCGAGTGTATCTGGAAGGGCCAATCAAAGTTCGCCGTAAGAGCAATGTCGATGGTGGAGGCGGAGTTATGTCCGAATCGTGTTGGAGTGGGCGGGGCTAAGATATCTATGCCGTTCTGATCGGCAAAGTTTTTAAGTGCATTACCTCTCGATGAGTTGTATGTGCAGCCCCAGGTAGTATGCTTAGTATTTAAATCTCCGCATATTAGTGAAGTCGGCCCTAGATTTAGAATAGTATTTATGTCTGTTGGAACGTGAGTGACTCTGACAGATGGGGGTATATACATCGAGGTAATGAATATTGGGTTTCCATCCGTTGGGGTGAGGGCAACGATAGTTGCTTCTGCACCGTTTAATTTGGGTGTTGGGATATTGTAGTGTGGGAGAGGTTTCTTAATAAGAATTGCAGTTCCGCCAAACGGGTGATTGTTTGTGGTGGGTCTGTCATTTCTATATGTGGTGTAGTTTGGAATTGAAAATTTCATTCCTGGTCCGAGATGTGTTTCTTGGATTAGTATTAAGTCAGGGTTGTGCTTATCTATGAAGTTCTTTAATTCTACTTCGTGGAACTTTACACCTTGGGCATTCCAAAACACCAGTTTGAGTCCGAGAAGGGTGAATTTAATTATTGGAAGTGGGTGGTGTCGCGACTACACCCGGTATGAAAATGTTGAGCTTGCCGAAGTCGCTGGTGACTTTCGACATGTTGTTTAGGGCTTCGAATATTTTCGGGAATTTATTAAAAAAATTTTGAAGTTCTGCTATGGCAGTTATGAAATTAAAGTTTCCTGGTTGTGGTGTGGTAGTGGTGGCAGTAGCCGGTTCAAACTGGTGTTTGGCTTCGGCTGACATTTGGGTTATTTGTGGCGCCATCTCTTGGGTGGTTTCGTTACTGCAAATGTTTGCAAAAGTAACACCTGCAGTTACAGGTCGGGTGGGAGGAAGGTTCCTGTTTTCCGTTTTCTGAGTAGACTGACCTTTTGCTGGTTTCCTTTTAGGGAACAGCGGGCATCCCTGCCAAGAGGCCATATGGTTAGAGTTGCAATTAATGCATAGTGGGTTTTCTAACCTTTCTTTAATAGTGCATTCCCCAGTGCGGTGGTTTTCACCGCACTTGAGGCATCTGGCATTCATTCTGCAATTATGTGAAGAATGGTGGAAATAATTGCAGTTGTAACACTGCGTAGTTCCTTGCTTCTTTTTAAAAGGTACTATCTTGACAATGATGTGCATGATGGATTGTACTTTATAGATTTCCAGGGCGTCATCTCCCCTACGGATTTCTACCATAAAAATGGGGAGTGGGAATTTTGTTTTTAATTGCTTGAGTTGAACGACCTTCTCTACCTTGATGCCTTTAGAGATAAGGTCTTCTTTGATGTCCTCCACATCAGCGTGCACTGGAAGTCCTTTTACACAAATTTTCAAAGGACGATTATTTAGTTGTTGAATCACGTAGTATTCAGCCTTTAGATTGGTCAGGAGAGTGGTAATTCCACGGTGATCATCTTCTGAGTTGGATGAGACTTTTATATACTGTCCCGATAGCTTGCAAGCTGAATTCGGGAATTCCCTGTTTATGGCCTGGATGATGATGTTGTAGTTCTGGGTAAGCCTCAGCATTACCGGTTGAATCTTTGGAGGTGTGGGGGGGATGTCAGCGTCCGCCATATTGGGATCAATTGCCCCCAACGCATTGAAGCTATTGCTCGTGGTTAAGTTTACATTATTATTTTCATTAGTGACTGCCTTTTTTGCAGTTTTTGTAGGTTTTTGAAAACCATTTGCGTCAATGACGCGTTGAGCTTTGGGAACTCTAGTTTGGCTAACTGCAGAAGGTGACGTGGCTTTGTTTTCAGTTAAACTGTGTGACTCAGCCATGCGTTTCCTAAGATTTTTTAATAGCAGATTTGCTATGTTTCTGGCAATTCTTTAAAGGACAAGGAGAAATAAAGTTTGTCTCACCTAGAATTTTGTCCAGTTTCGCTTGGCAGGTTTTCTTTTGCTGATACAGGTCCTCTAATAGTGGTTGGGATCTGACTTCTGGGTCCTCTTCTTCTATGTCTATGAGTCCGTTTAGGTGCTCGATTCTTTGTCTGATAATTTTTCTTGCTTCGCAAGGATGATGTGAGTGTAGCAAATTTCCTTTGCTGCTGGTGGTTCGTCGTTGCTCTCCGGAGTCACCGTTCCGGTGTCCATCGCATCGTTCGGGGCCTGGGCGCCCACGTTAGGCTTAGAAAGCTCCATAGTTTTGTGCGTCTGTCCTCCTTGAAGTCCAAACGTCGAATCCCGAAAGTTAAGATCTGGTCATTCTACAGCATTCCCCTCCCCCCCTTTTTTTGCCGAAGGCACGTCTTTTCTAAAAGAGATTGACTTGTTCCACCCTCCCCAAGGAACAGCATTTTCTAAAAGTCTTCAAACTGATTCATCCCCGGTAAACTTCAGCTGCACTGTGTCTGACTGCGCCAAAAAATGTTAAATGAAAGCAGACCAACGATACCACTTCCCCCAAAATAAGTGGTCAGTCTGCTGCGTCCCCTTTTTAGATCATATATTAGCTTTCCTCTTTTCACTCGAGGAAATTATTTCAATGGGAAGTGGGGTTGAAACGAAAATGGAAAGTTATTTTAAAGTATAAAGGTGTTGGACAGGGTAGAAAGAGGATGAATCAGTTGTTCTATCGTACTGTTTAGCTCTCTTCTTTTTAAGGGAGGAAAATTAAAAGGGTATTGGTAGTTAAACTGCTCTTGGTTAAGGTGGGATTCAATGAAAGTAATTTTCACAGGATTTATAGGGAAAACATGGATTCCATTACTGTGTGCAAAAATAGGGAAGGCTTGGATAAGAGGATTTCTGTAGTTAGTTCGTAGAAGAAGCGTCTGGAAAGATAAGCAATATGAGTGTTAATTTGGAGATTCGAAGGTCTTTAAGGATGGCCGTGTTTCTAATGTATCAGTCGGGGGAATTTTTTCCTTTTTGTCAGAGGGACTACTTCTTACCGAATCTGACTCGGCATTGTCAATTTGAGTGATGGTTGTATTGGAGTGTTTGTTGATAACTAGTAAGGACGCAAAATATAGCTTCTAGGAAACCTGATTTTTTTCTCTTTCTTATAGATTCTCAAATATTTTAGTTACCATTAAAATTTCTTCGTTTCCCACCTTAATAGTGTAACTGAAATTGATAAAAAGAGAAATTCAAATTATCTAGCATGTTTTTGTATCACTTGGTAAATATTACCTTAAAAATATTTAATGTGTATTCTTAATAAAATGTATCTACATATATTTACCAATAGATATTTATAATGCATTCCGGTTTTGCTGTTATTTAAGAGTAAGTGAATGATATATCCTTATTTATTCTATTTTATGATAACTTAATAATAAATATTTATAAATATGTAGACAAAACTTTCATTAAATGTGTGGGGGGGGGCAGTTAAGACAGAGCAGAATTTTTTTTTTTTTTTTTAAATAAATTATCATTTTCTGTGCGAAATAATTTTTGCGATCGTATATAAGTATAAATTTAATTATTTATTTTCGTAGAAATTATCCCTTATTTCTTAAAAATATTCAATCTCTTAGCGATAAGTCAATAGTAATTTCTCTTGAAAACTTTTACCTTTTTTATACATTTCCTTCATTTGTTTTATTAATGTCGTACTTAGAAGCAAAATTAAGGAGGAAGAAAGGGGGAGGTTTTATAGAATATAAACCATAATTAATAAATTCTTTATTCCTCAGGTAGACTTATTAAGAATGCTTTGCTTTTCTAATGGAATTTAGTAAAAAACATACCATTGTTAATAAAATTTCATAAATTAATTTCTATTGAAGAATGATTTGTAATAAGAATTATAAAGAAAAAATTGCCTAGAAATTTTGATCATTATTTTTATAGCAGTAATTTTTTTTTTTAAAAAAAAAAACGTTTTATGTATATATAAATGTATGAAAGTTTAAATTTATAGTTTCTTATAATAATAAGAGTGATTATTTTAAATTAGACAAAAATAAGTACTTTACATGCTTTTGGAAAATCATAGAAATAAGTTATATATTCGACTTTATACTGATCTGAAATATGTCCATTACTTATAATTTTTCATTTTTTCATGCATCTAAATT
>BMAW01110090.1:0-12451 GCA_019974015.1 Nephila pilipes | reverse complement strand
TATCAAAGAGAAAAGTATTTCACACTCCAAAAGAGGTTTTCCAAAGAAAGCTCCACAACGTTTTGATTTATTTAGGGTTAATCCCATTCCATATAGAAAACACTAATCCAACTGATGCACTGGAGATTGCATTTCATCTAATAGTATCTGTCGTAGAGATTTGACGAGTAATAACGTGCCTGGATTAACGAGAATTAATTTTGTTGCATCTTGTATTTATTCCATTATTATTTAGTTGATTATTTGTTCCCTCAAATCGATTTTACTTTTATTATTCTTCTAAAGCTGATAGTTTTATATACAATTTAGTAAGTAAAAAAAATTGTAATTATGGGTCTGTTTTGTGAGTATTTTTTTACTGGAGTCCTAGATGTCAAAAATCAGCAAAAAAGTATTTAATCAAATTTAAATTTCCTTTGGATAAATAACATTGTTTCCCTCAAAGGGTAATCTCTACACGCTGTTGTAATAAGTACAACAACGCATGGGGGATTCTTTCCTTTTCACTTCTCACTCGCGAAAGAAGCAATGAACTTTCGAGTCATGTCATAATATTCATCAAGAGTATGTGTAAGGGGTACTTTCTCCATAACAGAGGTTTTACCCTCTTTTTTCCAGTAATGACAGTCCCGTCTGACACAGTTCTCTGCGTGAAATTAAGGAATAGGCCCCCTACAACAAGAGTTTTTTTTTTCCTCCAATTGAAATTTGTCTTCACGTAACATTCACAGTCGTTTGCAGGATACAATCATTCGCATGGACATCACTCCTTAATCAACAAAGCAAAGAATGTTCCACCTACAACTAATGACGTCGTCAGTTGTTCATTTCCAGCATATACACATTCTTTGTACAAAAGAGCGAGAGTCTGTTATTACTTGTGCTGGTAGTCCGTCCTCAAGGCGTACACCGACGGATAGGGAGAAGGGAAGTAAGGGCAGGGGAATGGCACAAATCGAGGAAACGAGAAGGCGGACGATCTCCCAGTAGCAGGGGACCAGCACTGTAACTGGGCGCTGGACGCGTTCAAGAGGTAGGGACGTGATAGTAAGGGAGATGGACCCACTTCTCCTGTAACCAAGTCTGAGACTTGAAGTCGAGTTGATTTGGAAGAAGGACCTGAAAAGAGATTACAGAAATTTAGAAGAAAGAAGTGGATTGAACATATGATAATGATTTTTGCGACAAATATATTATTGGTTCAAAATATTTCTCAATAGTACCATTATCTCAAATATACGTGTAGTAATCGAAGCGCATTGATAATTGTGCGGATATTTTTCGCCAGTTCTAAAGATCATCAGTGAGATAGCTGCTTTTCTTAGGAAGAATGATTATAAGATATTATAATTGGTTCAGGTCATTTTTTTTTTCAAATTTTATAAAGATTTTTACAAAACACTCATGACTTAAGAATATCAGGAATCGTTTTTCTTATTCTATTGTATTTAAAGAGACGAAATTCTAAGACACCATTTTATTGAAACACATATATTCGCTTTAAAAATACTTATTTGGTTCATTCGGAAATAAAGTAGCCTGAAGGCTATAAATAGATACAAAGCGCAATGACCTAGGAACATTTATTGAAACAGATACATCACTCTTTCAATTACCTCTCTACTCAAGGGTGGCCTTAGCATTATTGTCGCAGTAGGCAAACCCGAAAAATCTGCCCCTTTAAACCTAAGCTTCAAAGGGGAAAAAAAACTTTATTTTTTTTTTTCAAAAAGACAGAATTATAAAAGAATTGTGTTAACCAGAAAAATGTGACACGCAATTGAATTAAAACCAATATAGAATCAAAGAGAATTGTATTTAAGACAAAATTTAAATTTTTAACAAGCTAAAAAATTAAAACTAGCTTCTTCCGCTTTCAGAGAAAATTTAAATATACTTTTACGATATGGTTGTTAAGTTGGTTAAATTTCTGGAAATGAATCCTCTAGTGCCAAAGGCAAGTAACTTATTTCAAAAAGTTAAAAAAAAAAACGTATTAAAATTGCATTAACAAATGACATATGATAAAAAATGAAGTTTTTAATTAAACTACATTTATGGTGCAAAATAATGTCATTGAAGAAATTAAAAATATTTAGTTGGGTAATTTCCCCAACCAAGTCAAATAAAGTATATAAGATTTAAAATGTTTGAAATGAACATAGTTAAAAGCACAGAGCATTCGATCAAAATATGCTTCATTTTCAGCGGACAAACGCAATGATTTTCAAGCAAATGTTTCGAAATTTTAGGAAACATCCCAACCATTGACATAATTTCCAATTTGACAAAAACCAGAAGAGAGGAAATATTCAACACTTGAATCATCCCCAAAATTATCCTAACTTCCGGGGTCTTGCACAAATTCAATTTAAATAGTAATGCAAAGTAACTTATAGCCGTATCAATGATTTGGAACATTTTTTGGCTCGTAATAAATATGTGTCCCATTGAAATCAATTCTGGAATATACGCAAGATAGACCCACAGCGCAACATTAATTTCAAAGAACTATTGGAAAAAACAGTAGCAAGTATTCAGAACATTCTTGATTGATATTTTGATATTACTGAATTAAAATCAATCAATCAAATACAATGATTACACACTGGGAGATTTTTCCCTCAGTAAAATGTGTCGATGTGTTAATCTTGTGAGCCCAGTTAATAAACGTGTTGTAATAACATCCAGTCTTTTATGTGAATAAGGAGTCCAATAGGAGATGATGGTTTTTACATGATTCAATTTACTATCGAATTTCAGATTCCATTAGGCCCGGCAATCGTCATGAATAACTGATTTAATGTACCTTGACATTTCATAATATGGAATGATGGGAGACATTTAACTAGATGCTGATTTAGCTGCACTATCGACTATCTCGTTGCCCATAATGTCCACATGGAATGGTATGCAACAAAATAACAACTGGATGCTTTGAGACCTCAATTTATTAATTTTTTAAGTTTCAATAATCAGTGGATGAGATGAATAAATTGGGTAACTTAGGGATTGAAAAACGTTCATGGAATCCATAAATAATATAAAGTTCTCATCATGTCTACCTGACAAGTTGTCCAACACCTTATGAATGGCAATTATTTCAGCGGTAAAAATTTAACATGAAGGATGAAATGGAAAAAAAGGAAATGAACTATGTATTAAATAGGAGACACCGACATGTTTCGATAAACCGTAAGTGTAAATGAGGATCAAATCAGGATATTTCTCTTCAAAAATCATTAAAAAATTGGATGTATGAATTTTGTGCCGTATCGGATTACTTAAAATGTAGAAATGGATTTTTAAAATTAAAACTGTTCGTCCAGGGTGAAAACCCTCGTTGTCTTTCATGGCAGAGATATTGGGTAATCCATAACTCTCGATTAAAGTAAACCCATAACCCTCGACATTATTAAATTTTGTAATAAAAAGTGTGACACTTAAAACATTTCTCTGAAGCATTCCTTCTTGATTAAAATTGCGAGATAATGTCGAGTCAACTTTAACTTTGAATTATCGGTACTTTAAATATTTTGTATAAAAATTGGCGGGTTAACCCTTAAGTTGTAATCGTATAAATCTTTAAGAATTCTATATCTCCAATTACAATTATATGTCTTCTGAATGTCGGGAAAAAATACAAAGGATGTTTATTTTAAACTAAAGAATCTCTTTCTTGTGTCTCTAAAGCGATTACTTTACCTACAGAAGATCTGTTTCGTCGTAAGCCACTTTGAAAAAAAGAGAAAAGGGCATTTGTTTCTTGAAAGAACATGAAAGTCTGGAGCTTATCATTTTTTCTAAATTTTACATATGTAACTCGTGAGGTTTAATGGGTGAATAATTCGTTGGGTCTGTTGGATCTTTACCAGTTTTTAAAATAGGAATAATGATTTCATATTTCCAAAATCGAGGAAAAGTATGTTCATTCCAGATTCTAATTTTAATTTTTGAAAGATTTAAGAGTGAATTATCCTGCAATTGCTTAATGAGATTACATGTGATATATTCTGTTTTTGAAGATGATTTCTCGGTATGAGAAAGAGCATTTTCTAAGTCATGATAAGTAAAATCAGTATTCCATGCCAAATTGCTTGCAGTAAAAGAAAAAAAAAATTTCAGTTCTAATCTTATTCTTTTAAAAATTACCAGAATTGGAAGTAAGAAAAAAAATAAGTCTATTGTATTGGCAACGTCTATCGGACATGAAATAGTCTAGTTGTTTCATTACAAAATTGGAATATTTGTCTGTTAGAATAAACATCAGAGACACGCTTAACTGTGTCCCACAATTGTTTTCCAGTAATACTACTATTTATTTTTCACATACATCATCAAACAAATCGTCTTCATCCAAATATGTTTTTTTATTTATTTTTTTTTTATTTTTTTTTATTTACTGTCGTTTCTTGTGTCATTACGCTAGACTATTCTGAAAGCATTTTTTGAGAAAAAAGGCAAATATGTTTTGCTCAATATAGCAATTATTTTGATTTTAGAAAATAAAACGTTTTTGAAGTCTCATATCAAAGTATCACTCCTTTCAGCACGTTCAATCTTGAACCTGTTGCAGACTACTTTGTTGAAAAAAAATCTGAATTCTATGAGAGTTAAAATTCCTCCACAAAACTTCAGAAAGCGGAATAAAACTTTTAATCTTTCACTAATTTGAAAAACTAAAAGTTTTCTCCCGCTTAATGTGATACCAAATTTAAAATATCTCAAGTAGAAACCCAAGATACATACATGAACAAAAATATACGGTATAGTTGTATATGGTAGCCTATTTTCCCCGGCTCAGAGATCCGCTGCACACAATCAATACTCCTCATCCTTTTGAACCACAGTCCGATAACGAGGCCGACATCTGAGCTGGCATCCCACCTTCTACACCCGCGCCCCACAAACAAAATTGTATTTTGATATTTGTTGAATTTCGATCATCACGCTCACGATATTTACACAGCGATAACAGAATGATGATGGTCTCGAGCTTGTGTTGGATGATGTTTCAGTCCATCCGCATATTCCATTCCTGAATTCATTAAAGATTTGTGGAGAAGAGTCGATGCCTGTAAAACATGTTAGAGCTCAAAGCCTCCTACGTTAATAAGGCATAAATAGGGAAACGGTGGGGGGGGAGGTGCAATGTATGATCTCGTCATCTGAACGTAGTTAGGCATATTGAATGCGGTTAGCAAATCTTAATATCAGACAGGAATTGGAAGATGAAATGTTCATATTACAATAAAAAAATATTTATAAAGCTGCAGATTATCTAAACCCAAAAAAGCTATACAAGTGGTCAAAATAAACTTCAATCAGATGTATATAAAAGGGGTTATAAACTTTATTGCCCCAAATTTCACATAACTCAATAAACAAATCGGAAGTACAAGAAACAAGAATACAAAGTTGGCTTCGGAATAGTTTTTGAATGCCAAATACCCCATTGTGTGTGAGAGAGATTAATTCTTATAATTAAAAACTTTAAATATCATTTCAATCGAATTTTTTTAAAAAAAATGAAATTTTTATGTTAAAAAACAATTCAAGATAATTGTATGAAATTTCAAATAAGTATTTTTTTATTTATTAAAGCTATTTAATTTCACGAAACTTGGAGCTATGAAACATACTTGAAAAAAAATGTTTTTGAAGAATGTTAATGGAAAGAAAAGGATTTTTTTGAACTTAATGGATATTTAATATTTTTTGTATGCATTTATCAAAATATTGTTATTCCAAATTTTAACAGATTATTTTTATTTACAAACTACTAAACCTGACGTTTGTATTTTTTCTTAAATTATATCAAAAGTTAATATCTGTTTAAATTATTTTTAAATTTTATGAATTTTTTTAAATGAATATAAACATTTTTTCTATAAGTTTAAATTTATAAATTAGATCTTATAGCTTCATAAAATATCTCAAAAGATTTGTTAAGAAATTCTTAAAAATATGATATATCTGAGTGAAATTCTCTCTCTCCGTCTACTATTTTCGCTAAATCAGAAAATGTCACCAAATCATGTGACATACCGCCAATAATGGAAAGCGAGAAAAAGAATACTGTTTATTCAACTTTACTCTTCGGCTTGTCGGAATATTCGCGTGACATCAGCATATGGCTTATGCCACCTTGTTAAAAAAATTATTTTAAATAGTGTTCTGTTTATGGGACCTGCTTATTATGGAACAGCACTGGAGTATTTTCAAAGGTATTGAATCCAAACATCAAATAAAAGCGAGTGAACAGACGATATATATCACAATATTTGAAAATAGACAAACAATGACGTTATGTAACGTTAAAGGCGGAGCAGCGACTCTCTTCTACAACAACGTTAGAAGTTTAAAAAAAAGCGCCTTACTTAACTAGCCAGATTGGATGTCTTTTCAGCCTGGTTGGTAGGAGCGCATTCTTCGGACCCACTGGTCCAGGGCTCGAACAACGCTGCCGCAACAAGGTCAACAATCAACTCTCTCCCCGTCCACGGGGTCGGAAAACCACCGGCCGCCGAAGCGGCATTCCTTGTTAGAGCATCTGATAGAACATTGAGTACCCTTTTCCCAGGAATAAAACAAAATATTGAAGAACGATCCGCAATTCTTTTCTTGCGTATATAAATGAATTTGTTACCTCAGATTCGTGTTTCACAAGATCCATTCCTTACCCTCTCGAATTGAATTAACCGAAAAGATAAATGAAAGTTGAGCTAAAATTTCGCTAATTTTCATGGTTAATGAGATTTTATACAAGTTCCAAATTTTGGATTCCAAGGCTCTTAAATGAAGTAGAAAACAAATTTAGTGGTAAATAAATAGTATAGGTTGATGTAAACTTCCAAAGCCTGCAATCTGTGTACTGCTGCAATGAGTGAGTGAATGAAAATTCCGGTTGATTGGCGCAAAAGCCAAATCTAGCTTTACAGAGCCAAACTATGTTTGTCTGTGATCTAGATTTTAGAAAAGAGGAGGAATGGAGTAAAAATTGGTTGACAAGAAGAGTCGAAAAAAGAAATATTGCTAGATTATCCAAGTAGTATTGCTGCAATAAGGCTATTCAACAATTTGTAGGTACATCTGCATCTTTTAAAGCTTAGGGGGTGAGGATAACATCAGAACTATTAATTTAAACTCCAAATGTCACATAATTATTTATTTATATACGTCAGAGTCAACACTTTCTTTACCTGCCATCTTGGTGTCGGAATCACAGTCCTCTTCTGAGTCCGATTCCCTCCTTTTGCTGGGTCCACGCGTGGGTTTCAGCAACTCTTCGATGGAATATCCTCCACTGGGCTTGCTTTCCGTTTGGGCTGGCTCCTCTTGCTTTGGAGGAGCTGGCCTGGAAGGTCCCGGGTTCGATACTTCTGCCTGAGGACCTGCTGTTGACAGTAAAGGGGATTCTGGAAGGAGGTAAGGGGTAGTGTAGCAGGCAGGATTCAGAGCAGAGGGGTGAGAACCTATGAAAAAAAAATCGCGTGCGCTATTCAAAGGGATACATTTTAAACCACATTAACTGCGCCATATAGGACGAATTTAAACTAACTAGAAAGGGAAAGAAAAAATGACTCAGTAAATTAATCAACATCTTCAGCTAAAATATGATACAAGTTGTGCCACTAAAATCGAAACTCACATAAAGGTAAAAAAAAATGTAAGAGTTTGAAATAAAATTCATATATATATATATATATATATATATATATATATATATGACGTCTCTCTTCAACAGTGATGACAGTAGCTGTAATGTCCTAATAAGAAAACGCAATTCATAAACCTAGGTCATTCTTCAAATACGTCACGATATACGAAGAAAGTTAATACAGGCAAACAACTGGACAGATTGATTTGTTTAACAAAACAAAAATTATTTACTTCAATTAACTTTTTCTACCAACCTAAATTTTTTTATAAAATTTTTTTATACTTAGCAAAAAATAAAAAATAATTTTAAAATATTATTTTCAATAATAAATAAATAAAATTCTTAAAAATGATTAAATTTAAAAAATTGTCATAAAAATATCTCAAAGGAAGTCATCATTTGATGAAGACATTTTTCAAAAAAGATAAGCAAGAATGAGATAAAATTTTAAAAATACATGAATTATGTAAGCTATACGTAAATAATTATATAATTTTAAATGTAAAAAAATAAGTTGTACCATGTGTGTGTGTGTGTGTGTAAAGGTTTATTTACAATTTAATAATTTCTTTTAGTAGCAATTTAATTTCGTAATTTTTCACATTCTCTAAAAAGTAAAAGAGTTCACTTTTATCTCCTGATCCAGTTCCAAATCTTCCTTTTATTTATTAGATAATGCACTCGTCAAATTTATTTAATCCACTTTCCCATGGTCGTAAATCTGTCAGAAATAATTCCTTTTAGACTTTCTGTCTGTAGCTTAAGTCCCAAGGAATCTCTACATGTAGAACTTGGAAATCATACAACTGGCAAAATATCCCTGGAAAATCCCGACTATAAAACTCAATGCACGGCGAAAAAGCTTTCTCTTCTGCTTTGCTCTGCTGTTATTGTCATATGTTAATTTCGCGTCGGCCTTAGTGGCTGACATAGCACTGTATCATCATGTGATAGCCTCTCTCGTAACGAACAACAACACCTGGAATAAAAATCTTATTTGGAAAATTTGTGGGCTTTATTATCTGAACCTTGAATAATTTGTAATAAGTGCTAAAGAAAAAAGTAAATCATATATATATATATAATGCACAGCGAATGCGTTACAAAGCTATTAATGCATGGAGAATCAAAGTGATTAAATATTAAATTTAAAAATTAAACATATAAAGAAAAAATAAAGAAAAGAAATAGAAAAAAAAATAATAACAAGAAAGATATTTGTAGAAAAATAGCAAAGAATAGTTCAAATGAACGAAATGGAAGCAAAGATTTTAGTAGTACTGCTTGATTAGGATAGTGGCACTCTGCCTAAACCTGTTTTAATGATCAGATATTTCTATATTAAATATATATAATTTATGTGTGTGTGTGTGTGTGTGTGTGTGTGTGTAACGTAATTTGATCAATATTAATGAATCAGTCCATACCTGGCAAAAAATACTTTTATTTAATTTTTATAGCAGATTTTAGTCGGACTCAGAGAGGGACGCATAAGAAGAGCAATAAGAAGAGAAGAGCGCGTTTTTCGCTGTGTTTTACTATTTGTAAGAGGGAAAATTCAGTTAAATGTCAGAGTCCAAACTGTCTGAATGGAGGGACTTCCAGGGAAGATAAGTATAGACCTAAAGTCTGGTAGGGATCATCCCTACAGGTCTGTTCCGTGAGAAGAGAGCTTTGTCAGCAAATTTTTTAAAACGCGTGATTGAATTAATTAAAAAGAATAGGAATTGTATCAGGAAATACGAATGAACATTGTCGTTTAAAGGAGAGAATGGGCAAATTCAGTAAATTAAATTATTTAAGTGAGAAATTAATGTGAATTAAGTTAAATCATTACATATATATATATATATATATATATATATATATATATATATATATATAAACCTCCCTAAAATTAATTTCCTAAAATAATTTAAAATCACCGTATATGCATCGAGTTTTTTCCTTTTCTTAATTTCCACAATTATTTCTTAAGAAAAGTGCTTAGATATTGAGGTATTGGAAAAGAATTTTTTTCACATCCATTCTCTTTTGCAATAGTTACCTTGATTCCCTTTGAGATGTACCGAAATAAATAGAAATGTATTCAAAATTTAAAAAACAAGCTTTTTTATTCAGAAGTAAAGGCAATACAATTTTCTTCTAAGATATTGAAAAATTTAGGGAACGAAAAAAAAATGAAAGAGAAATATCGACTTACCATTGGGAGGGTGACTGGTGTTGGTGGATGGGGGTGGCTCGTCCAGGACAACGTGTCCGCTGTTCCTGAGAATGCGATTAATGGAGGACACGGAGGGAATGGAATGATCATCGCATACCCGTTGACTGCGCAACAGGTCTCGGATCTCCCATGCGAATATTGAGGGGTTCTCCTGCTTGTAGCGTAGGATCTTTCGCACTACGTGGGGAGTGGCCACTTGCTGCACAAGAAAAGCTAATTTTAATCTTATCCCTGCGTCTGACATTTTCAACGAGAATTTTAATCCTTTATGGTCATGAATGAGATCATCTTAACTAAACACTTATGCTATGGACACAAACAAGACGGGCTATTCAAGAACACATCAAATAAATAGAGGGGAACAATTCCTTTAGAAAAGAAAATTTGCTCAAATTTGTCCGTATCTTTTTATTATTAATAATACTTATTATTTTGAATCCTCTTGCAGTGGTAAAACTGAGCCACTGACCACTGTAAATGGACATCCACCGTAACGTAAAAAGTATTAAGGAAATATTTATTTTAAGTCATCTGTGATAAAGTCACTAATACCGGCTCCCTTATCAATCACGGCAATATCATGTGAGCTTATTTGGCATAAGAATGTTTTTGAGTATACGATGATCTGACTTTTAAGAATGAAATTTGTTCTTTGGTGTGCAACATTCTAGTTAAACTCATATTCCGATTTTAGAAAATTCTTGATCAATTTTCTAGATTTATTTTTTTTATATCAGTCTAATGTGTCACTACTTATTGATTATTATAAATATTATTATGAAATATAAAAGGATAGAGAAGGACTCTAGAATTAGTGATTTATGCAGAGTGGTTTCTTGTAGTTATATTATATATAGTCCTTTCAGAAAAACAGAAACATATAGAAGAACAATTTCGGAAAAAGAGGTTACCGTACAAGATTATGCATGTAATGCAGGATAGCTCGTGACGGATGAGTAGAAAATTTTTCTTTAAAAACCACGCACCATCATCAAACAGTTATAGCATTGTTGAACATGCATCGTCAAACGTACAAGCATTGGTGTGTGCATGTTTGTGCATGATGAAATTTCATGACGACTGAACGTGTATGTTATCATACGGCTCAGCAATATCATCACGATCTATTTCGACAAACACTTCCCATCACTTTGTGTTCGAGGTTGTGATAGTACCCAGAACTGTACCAAATCTTGTCAGCACTTCGATTCTTCATATAGCTCGGGTCCATTCTAATATCTTATACCTTAGTAATTGTATAAATCTGAGAACAGTTTGAAAAGATATTATAGACGAGTTTTTAATTTCTGTGATACCCTCTAGGCTTCTACATTATGTTTAAATAAACGCAATTTATGATTAATTTGTTCCTTTCATAAGGTTTGACACAAGTTCTGGCAACCGTAACAAAACCATTCTAGCATTCACTTCCTTAAGAATTTTTTCCTATTCATTTCGAGCCATCCGTAGAGTTAGAACTGTTTTAGATGTTCACGTTCACTGGTTTGCTTGCAATTCTGATCAGAGATGTAACAAGGCCGCGTTAGCCTAGTGGTTATGGCTTCGGAATCGTGGCTAACGGTTTTCGATCAGCCCCGGGTTCGATCCTTGGCCACTAAAGACCCACCGTGTAGCTGGGGTTGATGCACGTTAGATCTATCGGGGCCCAAAGTCCTCCAGAAGGCGTGGTGTGAAAGTTAGGAGAGAGGGGTGCCAGATCAGGTGTCGTCTTCGTCACTTGACCGAGGTTGAAAATTACGAGGTCCATCGCCAATATCCCTCGTGTTTGCTTCAAGTGCGACGTTAATAAAAACTAAACTAAACAGAGATGTAACAAGGGTTTCAGTGTCCGAGGACAACAGAAAAAGTTGTGCCTCTTCCTGTTTGCCAAAATGCAATGGGGAAGGGGGGGGATTTAAAAAAATGAATTTAAAATAATAGTACTTGAAAGGGGAAAATTCGTTTTCTTCATTTTAAATATTTTAATTTTTCAAGTTTTCTTTATGCAGGTATTTTCAAGATTTCTCTGAATTTATAAAAGTAGAACGAAATAAAATAACTGAAACAATTATGATATTTTGAAAATATAATTATTCTAAATATTATTCAAACATAACATTGTAAATGCTTAAGCATTACCGTTAGATTTAACAATATCACAACCTGAAAATGAAGTCGGTATAAAGTAATCTCGTGACTGTTTTAATAATGTCAAAAATGTTTCTGGTTGGGAAACAAGAATGCTACAATGAAGGGAATAGTTTATTGTCTGTTATACAGAACTAATACATGCTTCGAAATTAGAAAGAGACAGAAATCGTAGGAAATATGTATCCTCATACTGATGAAGAGATATATTGCGTATGAAAATGTTTTTAAAAACTTTTTAGATGCATTTAAGATTGGAAAACTTTTCATTTTAAAATTTCATCTAATCAATTTGGCCTCACTGGATGCTACGCCTGGAGATAGATATACCCTGATCCCCAGCTACGTCATAGGTTCTGATAATTCCATTGAAGATGTATTTCATCTTCATTCATTTATGAAGATGTATTTCATCT
>BMAW01110081.1:238521-262615 GCA_019974015.1 Nephila pilipes | reverse complement strand
TTTTTTTTAAAATACTGTAAAATGAAACAAAACGGGAAACTTATCAACTAAATTTTAATGAAATGAAGTCAAACATATGATAGCACAAATTTGATTCAAATTTAAAAAAGGCTGAACAGTTATTCAATTAATTTATCATATATATATATATATATGATATATATATATTCATATATATATATTTATCTGTATTACAAACTATTAATAAAGAGAATGATTCGGGACATCACATTTATTTAGGGACACATATTTTCAAGACATAAATTATACATAAAATTTTAATGGAAGATTTGAATTTGCAACGTTTTCAATTTTTACATCTTGGGACAAGTAAACTCTTTTTGTTCATGTTCGTTGATATAGATTTTCTAAAAAAAAATATGATGGGTTTGCTAATAACATACTTCCATTTTCTTTTTGTACAACTAATATTTAAATAATATAGCTTAATTAAAGAATATTGCCAAAATATTTTGCTATCACTTTAAATTTAAATCTCTTTATTTTAAATATTGAATTCATCACAATATATATATATATATATATATATATATATATATATATATACATATATACATATATACAGAGAGAGATGAAAGAAAAAAATTCATATAAAATACAAAAACGTTCAATATAAAATATGATTAGATTTCCGAACTACAAAGTTACAGAAATTCATCAGCCAATTTCTGTTACATTAATAATAAAATGATGTTTTCAATTTCATTAATGATGCAATAGCAATGAAACCCAGTAATTACCAAATAATATCACAAATAACAGCAATTAATTTACTGCTAAAAAACCATGACATTAAATATTATTTCCTCTTCTATCACATTCAAAGAACGAAAAATTAAAATTCAGGAAATTAAATCAAAATCATCAAAATAAGAATAAATTCTTTAAAAAAATTATAGCACATGAAAGTAATATTCAATTCCGCCGAAGTAAATAAATACAATCATTAATAAAATACTTTGACTTGACTTGAAATATATGCAAATAATGAAATAATTGTTCAACTTTTAATTTTGATTAAAAAATATTCCTTTTCATAAGTATGCTAAAAAAACTGAACAACAAGGAAACTTTAAGTTGTCATATTTTGATTTCGTCAGTAGATTCTTTTTGACTATTGGCAGGCATTTTTTGTGAGTGTATATAGTTTAAAAGCAGTTTCCATTTTAAAATACTTGTATGCATGCGTAGAATGTGGCAAAAAAGCAAATGAGGTTAATATACGTTTGCTTACATCCAATAAAATACAACTAATTACATAGTTAAATTTTCCTTGTTTCAAATACACTTATGAATCAATTATATGAGGGGAATAGTTAAAGACCAATTAGTAGTATTATTAGTAATGTGTGTGTGTGTGTGTGTGTGTGTGTGTGTGTGTGTGTGTGTGTGTGTGTGTGTGTGTGTGTGTGTGTGTGTGTGTGTGTGTGTGTGTGTGTGTGTGGTAACCAGTGAAGTGTGTGTGTGTGTGTGTGTGTGTGTATTAGTAGCCGTGTGTGTGTGTGTGTGTGTGTGTGTGTGTGTGTGTGTGTGTGAATCAGAAAAGTAGGAAAAGTCAAGAAATTTGAAAAATGTTTGTAATTTTTTTTTTAAAAAAAACTTTCATTTTTTGAAGATGCAAAAACGGAGGATAATGTATTCAATGATGTAAGGCTTTTAGGCTACTTGCTAAAAGGGATGAGGTTGTCTAGAATTATAGGCCTAACTAACTTCATCAACAAAATATATTATTAAAAAAATTTTTGGTAGAAATGTTTCCTCTTGAACGTTACTGGAAAATTTAAGAATGATGAATTTTCTACAAAAATACGAATGGAGTAACTTTAGTATTATGTTTTAAAGACTTTTTAAATTTCGAAATATTTTTGTCAACCTGAGATACCACGGGTGAAGTACTTGTTTGTAAATTAAATCGCTGAAATTAAAAATAAAATTGAGTTTTCTCTGTTGGTAGAAATGGAAAAAAAGAATGCTCCAACCGAGTTTTTACTCTAATTGTTCAGAAGTTTTTAATCTAATATCTCATTGTTCTTACTTTTCCGCTCGGAGGTGTAAAATAATTTTATATTGACAATTATTGATTCAAATTTGAGAATTAAGTGATTTTAATGATAAGAGTAGTTGTCGAATTGCTAAAATTAAACGAGGTTACCGACGTCTACTATCCCCCAGCATAACCATGTTAGAAAAAGGGAAAAATCGAGTCTCTTTACTGATATTAGGCCATAAAAACATATTTTGAAATATTATTTGAAGTGAATGTTGGAACGACATTGGTTAGAGTTCTTCAGAGTGATGATTAAAAAAAGTATAGAAAGGACAGATAGTTATTAATATTCTTCCTGAAAAGCTGGAAACTTGGGAGCAATACTAAATGCAACTTGAAAATAGTTTGTTTTAATACATTTTAAATATGGTTTAACTATTATTCTTTCAATATTGTTTATTTTTCCATCTCTTAAAATTCTAATCAGTCTAACAATTTCACATCTGAACTAATTTTTTTTATTTGGTACATGTACCATGTTAAAAATAATTTTTTACTCATGTTGTAATGCCATCAATATATTGACAATTTACATAATTTGCATTCTGTGCATTCGAATAATTTTTTTAATCATTGAATATTCAAGAAATGGATAATTTCTTCAGAGCTACGATCAGAACGATTCTATACCTCGGTTTCGTATTAGTAAGAAAAGAATGAAATATCTGATGAATAGTGAATTGATTTTAATGAAGTGAAAAACTGGGTGTTCCAAAAAGATCCGTACAACCTTAAAGATTTATTTTAAAAAAAAAGCATATGCTTACAGTAAAATTATTTTCTGTCTGTTCAATTTTTCATTCTATTATATTTATTTTAATTGTTAGCGCAATAGGTATAATAACTCAAATATTTTCCCTCTACCCTAGTAAAGTTCCACATGGAGATCCTTCCGTAGCACGAACAATAATAAGACAATATTCCAATTCAATCCTCGAACACGATGACATCAACAGTAGCAACAGCTTTTGGATTTTTTTGTTTCAATTCCACGAGACTGTTAACTTTTGTTCGGTACACAAAATCTTTTACATAACCTCAAAAGAAAAAGTATAGTAGAGTAATATAGGGAGACAGGGGCGGCCATGCCATAGGGCCATCTCTGCCACTCCAAAGTTGCGGGAATGAAATGATTCAGCCACTCACGAATTATCAATCCCAAATGAGTAGGCGCACCGTACTGTTGATAAATGACATTCGGTTAATATTTTTGTAGTTGAAGAAGTGCATAAATCTCGAACATATCTAAATAGTTTCTTGAGGTAACAGTCCTTTCCGAGAAAGAAAAGGTCCAATAATGTGATCGTGAAGCAGTCTGCACCACACATCAACCTCTTCACAACTCTGTTCGATTTCACGTATGGCGCGTGGCTGTTCTGAGCCCCAAAATCGAACGTTATGTTTATTTACAGCTCCCGAAACATGAAACGTTGATTCGTCAGAAAACAATAATCGATTCAGAGGAAGTTCATCGGTTCCCACACGATGCCGTACATCAACTGTAAATTCGAAACATTTCGAATAATCATCCGGAATTAATCCATCTAGAATCCAAACTTTGTAGGCTAAAAGTCGTAACCGTTTATGAAGCACTCTGGGTACAGTGAATCTTGCCATATTAAGCTCTTGGTATGCTTTTCGAATTGATTTTGTAGGGTTCCTAGAAAAAGTTTCACGTACTCGTTTCACATATTCTTCTCAAGTGCTAGGGCGACCATATCCTTTTTTTATGATTCACACTTCCCATTGTCATAAATTTGTGATGCAGCTCACGAATGCTCGAACGAGATGGTGGTGTTTCCCAGCACTTCGTTCGGTAATTTCTTTGCGTTTAAGATTCGGATTTTGTTTGGATACTCCACTCGACACATAGAGCTTTTTTCCCGAGATCAGCTATTTTGAGTAACTGAATGCTTCAATAATTTTTTACATGTTGTACAGTGCCATCCAAAATCAGAAACATACCGTAGAAAAAACTTTTTAAGTTATTTTATCTATAGTCGTAACTAGTTCTATTGTAGGCCCATTCTTAAAAAAATAACTGATGTTATATGGAACTTTTTTGGATACACACGGTAACTTGTGTCTCTTTTCAGACATTTTTATGAAATATGTACCTTAAACACAGAATCCCCTAAAATTGTTTCTCTCTTTCTCTAATACTCTTAATTTGGCTTTTTCTGTGAATTTACAATATAGATAGAATCCAAAATAGATGCAAAGAAAACATTTTGGTAGAAAATTCGTTAAGAAATATTTATACAAAATAAATGAATACTATTTTAAATGTTATAGATTCATTTAAAAATCAATGTTCTCATATTTTCACAGAAGTAGTATGAATGGTTATTGAATAAATCTTGAACTTTCACCAGTCACGCATTTAATTTTAATACTCGGAAACAAAACAGTTTCGTGTAATTTTAACTTATATGTAAATCATGCATATACAGTTTAAGACCAAATATTTGTATATCTTATGCATCTTGTTAGTTTAAAATGTAATGTGTTTGCTAAATATTTCATACACTAAAATTTTAATGTGTGGGATATCCAATAATTTGAAGCTATGAATGAAAACTACATTATCTTCATATTTGTTTTTCATTAATTCTTTTCTCTTGATATTTGCTATGTTTTAGGTAGCTTTGTATTTAAATAAACTGTAATTTCTTAAAATAATGGTTTATACATGTTTTGAAAAAATAAATTCATAAGTTTTATTTGTATTTCATTAAACCTATGATATTTTTACATTATATTTGTATGTTTTTAATGTACAATATATTAAGTTTTGTTATTTTGATTATTTTGATAATTTTTCAATTTTTCAATTAGTTCTGATGTATCTGTAGTTTTTTTTAAATTTTAATAAACTTTTTAAATTAGTTTTAGGTGTTTGTAATTTGTAACTTGTATAATTTAAAAGTTACAATGAAAAAGCTTAAATAATACAAATTAAAGTTTAAATTATTAAATTTTAACAATTTACAGTTATTTTAACTATACAATTTAATTTAAAAGTTTAAATTATACAAATTTGTATTTTGTATAATTTAAAATTATGCCAGATTAACAATAACAATTATTTACAGTCATATATATATAATAATTGAAATATATTAAAAATTACATGAACTAACTGAATAGAATTCCTAGAATTCCTTAAAATTAAAAAGACCACCTTCATATCAGTATTTTTTGATTATGGAAGAAAAATTAGCATATTTTTTTTATAGCAAAAAAATAGTTTGGTGATAAATAGGAGAAATAAACAAGCAAAAACAAAAACAACAGCAAAAAACCGGATTATAACATTTGTGAATTCAGAATCTAGGCTATGATAGATTTAGAAGTTTTAGCTAGTTTTACAGGCCCAACAATTACCTATAGAAGAATGTTATAAAAAAAAAGGGAACAACCATAAAATAAAATATATCACCCCCCATAATCCCAAATGACACTAAAAACCAAAAGATATACATAGAAAAATCCTTTCATTAAAAAAAGGAAAGAAAGAACACTCAAATATTTAAACACTCAAATTAAAAACGATTCAGAACATTAACATTTATCATTAACCGACAAAATATGAATTACCAACTACATATGTATATATATATATATATATATATATAATTTTGCAATAATTTTAATTAAGTTTATTAGGAGAGGTAAAGAGTGAAAATATATACACCATGAGACGACGAATTGACCAGTTCATCGGAGAAAAATAGATAGCTGCCTCACTTAACCCATATCGGCGAAGGGCCTTGGAACGCGCTCGGGCGTTCGGAGCATACTTCCAAAGCGGGTAATGCGAAGGAAAAGGGAAGCGGAGAAAAGGAGAGCGAAAAGCCGTGGAAAGCTCTACGGAGACCTAGGCGGCGTAGCCTCCTTTCAGCCCGGATCTTGCTGGGTACTGTGATGTCGATTGGAGAGGGTTGACATTTGCTTGACTGGTTGCTATTTCGTGATTGGTTGTGCAGGAGTGCAGAAGGAGAGGTTGAGGAACCAATGAGAATCTTGCTTCGTCTTGATCCTGGGAGGGTGGGAGCCTGGGTGCTTTGAAGTTCGAAAGAGAGCGAAAACGAAATGTCGCTCAGTTTTATTCAGGAATAGGTGGCGCTGCATGAGCTATCACATGACGCTGATTTGTGGTGCCATCTATCGAGTACTAAGGAACTGGTTTTACAGTACATTGGAAAATACAATAAATTCTTTAATAATTAGCTGGAAAATCCTACATATATATATGTTATTGTTCTTCTTGAGGTGGAAAGTTAGTACGGTGTTTTGGGTTACAAGATTTTGACTCATTTTGAATGTTTTTTTAAGCTTTGAAAGACTTGAAATAAAGCTTTCATGGCTTCTTTATAATTGAGTAAAAATCTTATTTCTAAATTTTATTTATTTTATTTATTTTTTGTAAATTTCTAATTTTGTGTTCTTTTCTTTGTATTCTGTGCGTGCAGTTTAAACACAAGTGGTTTGCTGTACCTGAAAAATTTTAATAATTTTATCTCTTGAGTTTCTTTTTATATATATATTTATTTTTGTTAGTTTTTGCCTTTTATTCTTAAATATTTGTTTTGAACTCCTTTCTTGCGCTTCGTTTTTAATTTAATAAAAGGACTTCTGGTTTCAGAATTTTTTTCAATTTATATTTTTGGTTTAATAACATTTTTTTAAATATGTTTTTCCAATAAGAATAGTTTGACCAATAATTCTAGAATAACTCAACTAAAACACTCTAAAGCTTGGTACGACATTAAATGTACAATTTTCCATTTTTTTTTTGTCTTTTAAAAAATTTTTGGGTTTCTTAAATTTTTTCTAATTACATATCTTTTAATTTCTTTGATTTTGAGTTTTTTATCTAATTCCTTTAGAAATATAGTTTCTCTCTCTCTTCTAGAGAGTATATAAAACCAATAATAATAAAAACAATTTTAATATCATGATTAGTAAAAAAAAATTCACAAATGTTTTCCTGCAATTGTATTCAATCCGAATATCGGAATATTTTTCAAATTTCACTAAATCATTTTTGTCATAATTATTTTGGATTAAAAATTCATTACAAGTCTAATTCTATGTTGAAAGATTTCTATTTATAAAACACACATTTTATACTAATCACTTTTCTACACCTCTTAATTTTCAAGGCTTGCTTAGGTTAAAAATAAATCTAACATTGGAAAAATAATTCAAATTTACTTTGAAAGTTAATGTATTAATATTTTTATTAGACTGATTATATGCATCGGTTTTGTATTAGATTAATTATATGCATTATTATTTTTAATAAATTGATTAAATGCTTTTACATTTTAATACTAAGAATCTTTATTTGATTATTTTTATTTTAATGCTTTTCTTCTCTTCCGTTGTGCTCAGTTTTGATAACTCTTTGGATAATTAACTCATTGTAATTACTTTAATTAGTTGCTATAATTTTAAGTTGTAGTGACTCTTATGATTAAGGCAAACACTTCTGGTTTTGTACGTATTTTTAAGTGTTTTTTGAATGTAACATTTTTTCCTGTTTTTAAAAGGTGCACTTACGATCAAGACATTTCTCTTTAAAAGGAATACAGTACTGGTTCTGAAATCCTGCAGATAAAGAGCAAGGTTATAAGCGGATTTCCGAAGTCACAAAATTATTGGAAAAATAACTCATAGTAAAGCATTTAAACAACAAAAGCTATGTAGTACAGTATAAAATTTAATATAAACTCAAATGAAGTGTAAAACGCACGAATCAACTAAAACTGGAAAAATATGCCCTACATTGTATTGACAACCTACTTTATTTTATTACAACATAATGTATGAAAAAACCAGTGTAAAACGAGCGAACTAACTAAAACTAGAAAAATATGTCTAACTTTGCATTGATAGCCTATATTATTTTATTGCAATAGAAGGTATGAAAAAACGTTTGTAAGGCTTGTCTACCGTTGAAAAAAGCACGAAATAACTAAAACTAGAAAAATTTGTCCTACTTTGTATTGATAGCCTATATTTTTTCTATTGCAATTGAAGGTATTTAAAAAAAGTCTGTAAAGTTTGTCTTCCATTGTAAAATGAACGAAATAACTAAAATTAGAAAAATATGCCCTACTTTGTATGGAAAGTCTATATTATTCTATTGCAATAGAAAGTGTGAAAAAAAAAACCGCCTGTAAGTTTTAACTTCCAGTGTAAAACGAACGAAATAATTAAGACTAGAAAAATATGTCCTACTTTGTATTGACGGCCTACATTATTCTATTGCAATATAAAGAATGAAAAAACGTCTGTAAGGTTTTTCTTTCAGTGTAAAAACGCCGGATGACTGGCAGGGCCGGAAACGTGAGATGCCGGATAATGTATTCCATTTTGCAAGATTTAAGTGTTTGACAACACTACGTCGCAGAGCAATAATTAGTAATGAATACATATTACAACTGGCTGGCTTTGGAGCATTAACCAAAAAAAAATAAATTGTTATGAGATAAAGACTTTAAATATCCGAAACACTTTTAGTTTTATCGACATTAAACACTTATTTCTGCCCTTGATTATGAAAAAAAAAAGATTATATTTGGCAACGATACTTTTGAGTAAAATTACAATACCGCAGTGAATAAGTAGGGGAGTTTAATTAGTTTTATTGTTAAACACTTTAAGAGTTGAAAAGGCACTAGTGGCGTTTGTCAAAAAGAATTTTATATTTAGAATATTTCATAATACGCGTATTGCTACAATGTAACCGAATTGATTGATTGTTTATTAACTTTACACTTAATAACGGCACGAAAGGTATTGGAGGAATTCCCATGGGGACCGAACTCACTTAAAAGTGTTAAAGGTACAGAGAGACCTCCGGGGATATAATTTCCCAGCACTCAGCATTTATTGGCAAAGAAAAGCTTTCCACAAGTAAGGGTGGGATTTAACAATGCATGTTGGAACAAATAAGATATTACATAACTGCCAAGTAAAAAGGGAAATAAAAGCTCACAATGGATTTACTGAGAGAGAAATGTACATGACAGGAATAAAAATATAATAATAAGATTTTCTTGTAGGAATAAGATATATACCAGGCGACGTATAAAAAGCTAAGTGGCATGGGCTATTGGCGACGGATTTCGCAATTTTGAACCTTGGTCAAATAACGAGTATGACACCTGAGCTGGAACCTCTCTTTTCAAATTCCACACCACTCCAATAAGCGGACTTGGAACCCCGACAGATTTAAATTACATTAGCTCTTTACATGGCTGGTTCATGAGTTACATTAGAACTCGAATTTACTACTCCCAGAAATAATGCCGACAGCGAATTCCCAACTATGATCCTCAGGCCACCATGGCCACCAACACAACTGAAACATTTAAAATTTAAATACCAAAAACAACTGGCTCTAAAATAATTCTAAAGCTGAAGTGATTTAAAATCAACTTTAGAAAGTTGGTGGTTTAGTATTTTTTTATCACTCAATAAGAGAAAAACCCAACAGAAACGTATGACTCTGATCTTATCTGTTAATCATGAAGCGATGAATTAAAAATGTCACCTCAGCTCTGAATTTTGGCGTCCCTGTCGAAAAGTGAAACAACCCCCTTTCCCCGCCGGATCGAGTCGCCCTGCTTCTTACGTCACGATATACGGGCACCCAAACAGCGAAAAGCGGGCGGCGAATACGATCGCAGCTAGAGTTGCAGGTGGTTTTTCGCCTTTGTGTCGAATCCACCTGTAGAACGTTTTCATCGCTCTTGTGTTGTATTGATTTACATTTCCCAAGTCTTCCTAATGATGTGACTTTTTCAATTTTTTTTTTATTGCAGTTTGAGTTATGGATATATAAATATTTTTCATCTCTTGGCAACTGGTTTTGTGGAGTGCGAACGATATATTATCAGCGAATTGGATAGTTTTGAATATTTACGCACGAAAAAGGAATAGAATTTTCCGTCTCCTGTTGGAAAAGGATTTCATTTTTTATTTGTGGATCATTATTATAACATATGCGATGTGAGTGATTCAGATTTAAATGCTAAAATACGGATCAATGGTGGTACAGATTTTCAGAATTTGTAAAGGGCGTGTTATTTTTATTTGAGAAGATACTTTTTGTCTTGAGAGAAATTTAAATTGAAAGAATTTTCAATAGTTTGGATTTAACCGAATTCAAGCATTTCAAAAGCAGTATCACGTATTATGTAGCTTCTGATACAAAAGCAAAAAAAAAAAAAAAAAAAAAAAAAAATTAAAGAGTAAATTTTTACTGAATAGAATTGAAAGCTATCTAGACATTCATTGTGACTATTTTGGAAGATTTTTACTTAAAAATGTATTTATAAATATTTTGAGAACCTTCAGACATATTTTTAATTCTTGGATTTCTGTCCACAGCACAGATTACAAAAGAGGGTTTGTTCCTTTTAAAAATTCTTATGCTGATGTTTTTAAAAGCTTTTCATATGAGCGTAATATCTCTCAAAGCTAAAAATAAAGACGCATTGAACAACTTTTAAATGCATTTTAAGTTGCAACTAAATTATTCGAAAATTAAAAAGCGCTCCAACGATAAGGAAAAAAAAAAGTTTCATTTTCATCCACTCCTCCATCTTAAAAGAATGAGCGCTTAGAAACGCTGAATTAAATGCTTTAGAAAGTCATGAACGACAAATGGTAATTAATTATTTATGGATAGAAGGAAGCAAATTATTTCATAAATTTTAAGCTGTACATTTTCAACAAATGTTTTTGTTTGTCTTTTGAATTCATCCTTTTCAGACGAAACTTTGCATTAAAAAATATATATTTCTTTTTTTAATTAAAGTGCTGTATCATATGTTTATAATTAATATCATTCATGGAGAAATTCAAAAGCTCGAACGCTCATTCATCAAAAGATTAAAAGCATCAATTTAAAACAAAATCTTTTTGAAATATGGAAATTAATTAACATTGTCTCCGTGATCGTTTATTTAGCTTCAAAATAATTAAACATACTTAGAACGGTTTGGGTTTGGTATAGTTCTAAATGTCTTTTAGTTTCGGATAATCGCTGAACAATCAATTAGTTTCAGGTATAAAAATATATTTAAAGATTTTCCTAAATTACATTCTTCGATACCTTCTTTTTTATTGCTTTAGCTTTTGAAAACTCTTACAGTTTCAAAAATATAAAAATAAAATATTTTAAAAGCAAGTCATTAGAATTTTGAAAGAGAGATAAAACTATACGCGTGATTTAAACTGGAATTTCGACTATGTTTCAACTTATGGTTTTACATATTTGCGAGTAATGAAATTTTACTATCAAACGGAAATATTTAGCTAAACTTGATATTTCTCTACCTTTATTCAGCTAACACGTTCAGCTGATATTTGGATACAAATCTTGCAGGAAGAAATTTGATTCTTCGTATTTGCTTGGAGACATTTTTATGTATCAATTTTATTGCAATATGGCGAAGGATATGTCATTCAAGAATTTAATCTTTCCATCTCTGGCAAGACCTCTTAGAGAGCAAAACTATCTATCCTTTAAACTGATGAGAACAGGTAAGTAAGTTTTAAATTCTTTTCTTATCATGATGGAACTCAATAAATTGCTTTTGTATGAAGTAAAAAATTATTTTACTTCGAACATATCTAGATGGAATAGTGACGTTATATTTGTTACTTATTATTATTATTTTTTCTTTAAACTGTTACAAATTCCTTTTTAGAAAACCGAAAAATTTACGTATTATTTTAGGAGATAAATTAAAAGAACTATAAGGGCGAAAATTGGAAGTATACTATTTAAATTAATTACTTCAAGTAATAGTTTGAGATAAGCCTAGATTCCAAAAACATTTTCTAGTAAGTTAAACTTTGAATACTGAAAATACTAAGAATCAAAAGTTGTTTTCTCCTAATTATTCCAATTTTTGATTGATAACTGATACAAATATTTAATTATGCAATCGTAATAGAATTAAAATCTAATTACATGATTTAACTAGGAAGATAACATATATTTCTAGTTAATTAAGTATTTAAATAACACATTCTACCCCTCAAATTTCGTAATTTTACTGGTTTGATTTACTGGCTGATTTATATTGTAAAATGTTTTTATATCAACATCAGTTCGAAAGATTTTACTTTTTATATGCTACTCAACACTTTGTATTAAATTATTATCAGATTTGTTTATTGTATCTGAATGACGTTTCAGTTGTTATTCAAAAAAAGTTTAATGTGCTTTTTCATTTAGTTTGCAGAAATATTTCTATACTGGTCCATAAAAAAATATTTAATGTCAAAATAGAAAAGAAAATAGTTTAGAAAGTAATTTAAGAGTAATATGACAACTATATTTAAATATGAAAACCGAAAATGTAATGTTTTACAGAAAATAAGAATTTTTATGAATATTTGAATAATATTTTTAAAGAGAGAATTCAAGTAGTGAAACAGCATTTACAATTGTTGAATAATTTAAACCGCAATTATTTTAAATATATTTCGTGACGGAAATATTTTCCATGCCAAATTTATCTTTTGTTGGAAGGATTGAAATATTCTAAAGCAAATAAAGGATTTTAATTTGATTTTGTTTTCTCTTAAACTTCTGAATTAACGAAATGTTGAAGTATTAATGAAAGAACATAAAAATTTTATGCATAGAAATATTTAGTTAGTAAGAAATATTTAGTGATTAAGTAACTTTCATATCGTCTTAAGGTATAAGAGGAAATTTATAGGAATGAAATAGGAAAACAGAGGAATGTATAATATTTTATGTACAATAGCCGTATTTTTTCAAAAAATAAGTGACGTCAGAAATTAATTATAAAAACTTTTTCATTAATTGACCATCATATATAAAATGAACACACATTTAGAAATTTTAATCAACATCTTATAGCTTTAAACAAAAAAACTTCGTTTTTAAGAATTTATTTAGTAAGACTCCGAAATAAAAATGTACAGAAAAATAATAGAAAATTCTATGGATGAATACATAATTATGTTATATTTAAACTAGAAAAAACATATTTAGGATGTATAAGTCTTTTTTAAAAAGTTGATACGCATGCATAATATTTAAGATATGTTTTAACTTAATTTACAAACATAAATGATGCTTTTGAAATATTACTTTATGAAGACAAATTTATTTCATTAAATTTAAATTATTATTTCACTAATTAAAGTTAATCTGTAGAATCATTATCTACTGTATTATTTATCATGCATATTTATCTATAAAATGTTCGGTCTTAAGTAATTATTCACTAGTATTTTTTGTATAACATTTAATTTTCAATTAAATCTTTTCACTAGAAGACATGTTCTTCTTGCTGGTGAAGAAATTTCAAGTCACGAAACTGGGCGTGTGATATTTCTTAACATTAAAATTTCTCGTAGAAAATATTGGTTCTTTTTCCTTCTTTAAAAACAGTTCTTTTAATTGAAGACAATTTAAAATGTAAAGCAAATGAGAATATGTTTAAATGTACTTACAGTTTTAGAATAAAACATTGGAAAAGTATAGTATTTCTTAAAAAAGTTCAGACCAATTAATTTTTAAATATTTTTATAGTATTATAAATAACATTTTTCAAAAACTTTAATTTGTCTTGTAAATTCTACATTAATCTACATCACAATATTCGAGAATTTATTTAATTAATTAATATCATAAATACACTCAATATTTTTGAGTCGCAATTTTGAGCATTTAACTAATCTATGCTAGGTACCGTAGAATGGAGCTTTAGAAATTAGATTGAATCAAAAATAATTACCTATAAATACTATGAAATTTTCGTATGAAACTTTGCATATGAAATTTATATAAATTGAAAAAGAGTATAAAAATTTTCTTTTTATTTCTGTAGCAAAACATAAGACTATCTAAAAAAAAATTTATATAGTTTAAAGTCTTATAAAAAGTAATATTTCTCGACTTCAAATTTAATTCAAAAATAATATAACGTTCTATTGTGACAATATATAATATATTTAGTAAGGTTCATTGGTTTCAGATGAACCTTACAGATGAGCGTTTTAAATTTTCTTTAGATACCTCATTTCACTTTATATAAAGTGTTATCAAGAAAACCCATTTAACATAAAAAGTGTTTAAATATTTTTTTTTTAGATTAAAATTTCCAATTTTAAAGGTTTTTTTTTGTAATTTGTTCTTTAAAACAAACCTTTTAAAATGAAACTGGGCTGCTTATTGATAAAAATGATTCGAAACATTATTTAATTATCTTTTTACTGTACTTTATTTTATTTTAATGATATAAATATTAAGAACTATAATTTTCCCACTAAATAAATATCATCAATAGAAAATACGTATAAAAATAATTCATTAATTATTACACTGTATTTTGTAAAATTAGGGCGAAGTGTAAATGTGAATTAGAACAACAAAGATATTCAGATGTTAAGAAGAGAAAGGAGTTTTATAATTATATTTTTTTTTTGTTCTTAAGAAATTATAAACGATTTGTATCTTTTTCAATACAGAGAAAGATATGAACCACTTGAATTCCTTATGATTTTTTATAATAATTTTTAGCCGAAAAATTCATTATTTAAACCATAATTTTAAATTCACATATATTTGCTTTATTTTTATTCTTTAAATATGAAATAGTAATGTATGCCTAAAAGCACGAGATATAATATCTTTCTAATAGTAATTTAACTGAAAATCGCTTATTATCGATAAAGCTAAGTTCAATGATCAATGACTTTTGAAGCCTTTTTTTGCAATGGCATACAATACTTCCCAAAATGATACAATTATTGCCCATATCATTTTCTTTACATCAATATTTTATTAAAATATATTTATCCCAAAACTGGAAAGAGAATAATTTTAAGATCCTATATCGCACACACATGTAAATTAAAAGGTAAAATATTTTACGACCACATTCGTACAGATCAATTGTTTTTATGTGATGAATGAATTATTTTGAGCTAAATTTATAGTGAAAGGTTTTTTCGTAAAACATTTAGAAGCCGACTTTAAGAAATGAAAATTAAAAAAATACCTAGGACAGTTTCCTAAAATTTCTATAATGAAAATTTTTCTCTGAGTTTATTATTAATTCTAGAGTTTTTCCCCATAAAAAACATAAAATTTTCAAAAAGCTTAAAAAAAAAATCGAGAATTTTATGATTAAGTTCTTTGCTGAAATAATAAAAAAAAGAACCATATAATTAATAAAAATCTTATTCATATACGTATTGACATTCTCAGAGATCTCCTTCAGATTAAAATCTTACTCTCTTTCTCTATTTTTTTGAAAAAGAAATTTTACTAGTTTCACAATAGAATTTTTTTTTATTTAAATAAGTTTTTAATCATGCGTTTCTCTCAGAAGTTCTATACATTCTTCATCTAAGATTTCTTCTCTTTGATTCTACATTAATTAGCCGCCGTTCTTTCTTTAATTTAAAAAAAAAAAAGATTCAGCACTGCACCAACATTACGATACTATGATGCAGGTTAATGAGACCCAATTTGCCCATTTCTCATCTCCAAGCGTCTATTGTTTCGCTTCCTTCTCTTAAAAAGGAAAGAATTCGTTCTATGAATTCGAGTTTTTAATGTCTTATTTTTGAATGGATAAGAGACAGTGCAGTAGACAGTACAGTAAAGAGAATTTTTATTCATTTATTGAATGTGACATAATTCATCGAATATACTTTAATCTTTAAGACTGCATTATTATATTTTAAAATTCCCAAGAGAATATATAATTGTTTTCTTAAAGTTCATTGCCTTTTTTTTTGCAGTCGTATCCTTTGATTCGAAGTCATTTTCGATAAAAGATGAATATATTATTTTCTCCTCAAGTACTTGTACGAAAGAAATAAGCGTAAAAATCTTTTCTAAATAAATGATCGTAGCGAAGACAAAGTCTGATTCTATCACTTCTCGAGAGTAAAGTAATTATATTGAGAGCTAGAATCCATTTATTTGGAATATTTTTTCCTTTTTAACAAAAACGAATTATGAAATCATGGTTATGTAATATGTAGTCCTATTTTCTTATTAGGTTTATTTATAGAAGACTTTTCACATATGCAATTTCTTTGTTTTGATATTGAATTAAAAACATTACAACTTTTTTGTTTATAGAATTGATTCATATATTTAATATATTACTGAATTCGTTCATTATATTTCTTTTTCAGTTACCAAACTGAACGTATAAATTTTTATAAATATTTTGAAAAAAGAATATTTTAGTGAATAAATAAAAGTGATTGTATGTCCTTAAAATGCATGAGATTGTCAAGTGTAACATTTTAATGCAGATTTATTCACATGATTTTATTCTGCTATAAATTACAAATCATAAGAAATGTTAACTATGTGACATGTAGTTCGCCAAAAAGCAAAAATAAAATTTAAAAATAAAATCGATTCGTCCAATTTTATATTTTTAAACATTTTGGCAATGATTATTTGAAAGAATATACGAATGTCGTTCAGTAAGTCCTTACAAAATCCAAGAGATGGCACTTGTGGCATTGAAAATGGTTTGCTTTTAATAAGCATCATGATTCATTAGACAGTTATCTAAGTCTCATTGCTTGTATTCGTGATCATTGTCCCCATTCGCGCATCAAAAATTCTTGTCATAGTTTTTCCGGCCGATGAGATTATCTTTGCCTTTTTTTTTTTTTTGGAAAAAAATTCACAGGAAGCAACCTAACTTTTTGATATTTGTTTGATTTCCGATGAATCATGATGAATCCAGATCTCACCGACGTCAACAACTCGATACCGCTGCAATCAAATTTTGATTTCACGACAAATGATTACCAAATCAAAAGTAACATATGAATCAATATCCAATTTGTTTCGGCTTCGTTAAACAGATGGCAGCACCCACTGGTAACAGCAATTTACCTTGACGATGTCATCTGTCTTCAAATACAAATTCTTTTTGAACCACCCTCGTATTTGAATCCACGAAGATATTTATACTATATATTAATTCAGCATTCAAATAATTATCATTTTAAAATTACTTATTGAAATAATTCAACACGATTGCATCTACTAAGGGGTTGCTCTTTTAAGAATCTATTTAACGATACATATTTTTTTCTTGTATTACCCAAAAGAATCTATTATTGTGATAAAGTGTTTATCAAGTCATACCATAAATATATGACGTTGGTCTTTCACTAGCTTTGTTTTTTTTTAAAAAAATTTTTAATTGAATAAAATTCAAACTCCTTCCCAATCAAATGAAACGTAAATACGCAAATTATATGACAATAATTATAAGTAAGAAATTCGTGGCTGGATAAAAAAACAACCGGTGTTCGAAGACAGATGTCATCATTAAGGTAAATCGTTGTTACTATTGGGTGCTGCCATCTGTTAAACGAAACCGAAAAAAAAATTGGACATTGACTCATAATTTGCTTTTAATTTGGTAGTCATTTGTTGCCAAATCAAGATTTGATTGCTGCCCGCGTCGAATTGTCAGAGTCAATAAGACCTGGATTCATCATTATTCACCATACATAAAACAAAAATCAAAACGTTGGGTTGCTTCCTGTAAATCTCACCCGAAAAAAAAAAAAAGACGAAGATGGTCTCGTCGGCCAGAAAAGTTATAACGAAGAATTTTTGAGGATTGAAAGGCGTCATGGTCACGAGTATTTGAGAGTAAGACAGCTATCTATGGAGTCACGAACACAGAATCACGAAGACAGCTATCTATGGACAGCTATCTATGGAGTCTTATTAAAAACAATCTATTTTCGATGCTACGAGCGCCATCTCTTGGAATTTCTAAGGACTTATTGTACGACCCTCGCATATTTGAAAGGAAAAAGGGGCAGGTGCTAACGAGAATCCGGTAGATGTTTGTAAGTCATAAATTGAACGGCATTTTTGTAGTTGATTGTTTGTTGTAAAAACTGGTTAGAAGTGATTCTTGGTTAGAGTAAGGAGTAATAGGACTCGAATCCGCAGCATTCGGGAAGTGCCTCACTCGAAAAAAATATATATATGTTTGTGTATACACATCATTAAATAAAAAAAATTTATATGGAATATGAAAAGAATAAGTGTGTATACAATAGATTTTCGAGTCGTAAGTAATCATCTGACTTGTTAACAGAAGCATGCTTCCAAACAGCTGCACTCATGATTAAAGTTAGACATCATGGTTTAGGTCTAAACTAGGATTCATGCGCTTTGAGAGTTGTTTGAGAGAAAGCGATATTGCATAATCTGTGAAGAAATTTAATAAAAAAGAGCTTGTATTTTTCTGATGTCTCGTCCATTGGAATTAAAATATAATTGATTATTAAATTATACCTTGCGATGTCGGTAGATTTAAATAATGAGGGGTAGGCATTACGTACTGATACAGGTTTTTTCTTTTACTGAGAGGTATAAAATTCAGGTAGCAAATCTTTTAGCCACTTAAAGGGCTATTGTTTTAGGTAATGCATAAATTGGTCACCTGATCATTTTTCAAAATAAACAGTAAAATGCACGTGCCTTGTCTTAACTTACGGCAGAAATAATAACATTTAGCGAAAAATATTTTTGTTTTAATAATTTATCATTTCTTTAATTTTAATATCTGAGAAGAATATTATTGTCCACTTCAATACTCTATCGATTTGCTTCAATTCTCATATTTATGTGATTAGTTTAATAATAATTAAAAAGTTATCACCTTTAGAAGCGAAATCTGTTCTTCGCAGAACTTTGTGCAGAACTTTTTAATTTTTTTTTTATTCTGATTGAATTTTTGAAGAATTTGAAGGTAGGTATTTAAAACTTGGGAGAGGTTTCATTGTAACAGGGTTGAAATCAAGAAAAGTAATTTGAAGCAGATAAACGAATTTACTTGTTTTCAAAAATTTGAACAAGATAATACAATGAACAGTCATAGAACTCCGTTTTGAAATAAAATAAAAATAATTGTGCCCGTATTTATTTAAGAAAGTATGTAATATACAGATTTATGTAATTCGGAATGGTTTGACCATATTTTTATATAGTGTCGATAAATTAAAACTCCTTTTGCGTAACATGAGAAATACTATTTTTACATTCCTTATTTTTGTAATTCGTACTATTGAAAAGAATTGAAAAATATCCCATTCCAAAAGACCGTCTCTTTTATGTGTGCGCGTATCGAAAGATAACGAAGCAAACATATTCCTAAAAAGATTTATTCTATTTTTAGAATTTCTTAAGAAGCTGTTTACATTTTAATATCACAACTCTGTTTGACAGGGATATTTTTACGAAATCTCTTCGCCAAAGAATAAAAAAAGAAAGAAATCTGCTATAAATTAAGCGTTGCACAACCTGGATCATCAATCTCTTTGAAAGAATTGTGTCTGGCAGTGACACATACCATTAAATGATATTTCAAGGTCAGTTTGTTTTGAATTCCTTTGCAACGAGATGTGCAGCCAAGCAACCGCCCCCTAAAGTCCAATTTGAAGAAGACATGAAAAAAGTCTGACGGGAGCACTTCAAGTTTTTGAGTTCTCAGATTTTATTTTTCTTTACCATTCAATATGTTCTCGACCAACTCTCTAAGCTCAAAAGATTTTTCTTCCCTTTTTTACAGATTTTACAAATTTTTTTCCTTTTCTAGATATCGTTCTTGCTCTTAGATTTTATCCAATGAATTTTCCTAAAAAAAAGAGAGAGAGAGAGCTATTGCAAGAATATGGAATTTTAAAAGATTCTGGGTTGTTGCATGCTCAATTCAATTCCTGCTTTTACAAATTTGCGTTAGCAAAAAATAATTTTAGAGTTTATTTGGTGAAATGTTGTTCGAAATTTTTGCAGTTTATTTAGTTCAAAAAGTATAGGGTTTAAAGTTATACCATTTTTATCATTGAAACGAGATTGAAGATAAAAATTAAAATTAAAGAAAGAAAAAGAAGTGTGTGTGCGAATTAAAAATAAATTAAAAATTTATGAATAAAATGTTTTCAGAAGTTGATTAATTTCGAACATTTTTGTGGAAATGTTAATATGGTAATTTTTATATCAGAAATGAATACATTTATAATAATGCTTCAAATTCCATATAAAAACAAAAAAAACTGCGAGATAAAATATACAAGATTATTTTATTCAGAAGCTTTTTTTAATTAAGTAGCACCATGCGATACATATTGTGCTTTATGAGCCAGAGATAAATATAATTATATTTTTCAGAAGTATCAGAGTTATATTGAAGCATTATTTTCAGATAATTAGATTTTAAAAAGCTGTTCAAAAATTTTAAGAGACTATTGAACCTTTTAATTTTTCTTTGATCACGAGAAATCAAGCGTATATTTATGTTTTCATAAAATTGCATTCATAGTTTTTCATAGATTATTTCTCTGTTAACAGACAAATTGTTAATAGATTAAGAATAAAATTAAGATATTTACCTCCTTAAATATTTTATACCTTCTAAATAACACATGCACTTTATGCGAATACCAAAATAGAGGTTAGAATCTCCAAAATAATTCCTTAGCTTACAAATACTAAGAGTTTGACGGTCAAATTTTCTTTTCTCTTTTTTTTCTCGTACCTTCATGTTAAAATTGCAACATTCTACAATATCCAATCATATAGCCTTCAACGAACGAAGTGACTTCAGTTGATCATGGTTTTATGTTAGCATGAAAAAACATCAGGTGAGAAAAATCGTTAAGGCATTTTATCCAACCTATATATATATATATATATATATATATATATATATATATATATATATATATATATATATATATATATATATATATATATATATATTGTTTAGACTTCTTTTGCTTAATGTATACTAGAGAGAGAATTCGTTGTAGAGCAACATTAGCATTATCTGACAAGCATTTTTGAATACATATTTTTCATTAAAAAGTAATTAAATGAATGTATTATAATTACATTTAATCTCATAATTGATTCCAAATATTTTATTCTTTTTATTTCTTGAAATGTAGCGTTCGAAATAACTTCATGGTAATTGATTGATCGGTTTCATGAGATATAAAACAACAAAGAATGTTAAACCACTTCACGCTAACATACTGCTTAAAATTTCATATACAACTGTGAAATTGGTTGCCGAAAATTGTAGTTTTAATATTACGCAAAAAGTAAATAAGATAATAAATAATATTATGGAATGTTAAGATTTATCTAAATGAATTATACGATTACTTTATCTTCTTGTATGTAGTGCATTAAATATATACATTTTTATCTAATTTTGTTGAATATAAAAGTAATTGAAAATACTTGTGAATTAATTAAGTGAAACTAAAAATTAATCTTGTAGAAATGTAAATATTTTATCGTAACTCTCAATCATTTTAGCATAGTTAAAATATTCGTAATGATTTTTAATTTTCTAAACATCAACCAAGTTATCATTTAATATTAGTTGAGAAAATGTTGCTTTAGATTTTATTAATACATAAAATAAGTACGATGAATTTCATGATATTAAAACGTATTTATTTAATAAATTCCTTAAATAATAATAATATGTATTTGACACTGAATTAATAATGATTATTTGATGTGTTGCTATTTGAATCAACAAGCAAACAGTACAAAATATTTATACAAGCAAACAATATTATTCTAAAGACGGTAAAGTTATGATCAAATTCTTTGGAAGAATGTACTTTTTACATTTTGCTGAGTAAGTAAAGGAAACATTTAACCTACCATCCTTGAACTCATAAAGATGGGAAGCTAATCTTTTTATCCAAAGCTGGAGTTTATTTATGGAATAATACATTTTTTTCCCTATCAATTCTTATCAGCACCGTTTTCTCACGAAATATTTTTACACCCATTTCGTGAAAGTTCTTGTTGATGGGCGAATATTTTTTTTTCTTTCATAATTTTTATATTTCTGTCGCCATTTTTTAGAAGAGATACAACATTCGTTAAAATTCTTTCGTTAGGCTTAGCATTTTTTTTTACTTACAGTCATTCACTTTGACGTGTGAAACAGTGAGGTGAGTGGAGATGGGCTAGAATTTGTTAATCCAATAAATATTCTTTGTCTCTCTCTTTTTTCCAAGAAGTTTTTTTCTCTAGTTATATTTACTTAAATTTTTTTCCCCGAGAATGCTTCATGATGATGGTTTTGTCTAGACGTTAGCAACTAAAATGAGATGTTACAGCGATGATAAAAATTTTTTATGATAATGAACAAGTAAAAAAGAAGGGAAAAAAATTCGTGTTCTTTTTTTAAAAAAGACATTCTGAAAAGCGGTTAATAAATTAGGATTTGTCTTAATGAGAAGCATAATGGGAATGATAATGAACAGTCATGGAAAAAAATTAAACAAGCAAAAGTAATGGTAACGTAGTTTTTTTTAAAATTAATTTTGCATTTACATTTGCTATTGCATCTACAAAGAAAACGAAATAATTAAAACATTCATAATAAGATTGGATAAAATTTGAAAACAACTCATAAATAAAGTTTTACAGGAATGGAAGTTGCGTAGAAGCTACTGTATATTTCAATTTTATTTAGAATCGCAAGTCATGAATTTTGTATGGATTTTTTTACCAAATTTTTAATAATTTTTTTCGTTCTACTGTAAATATAAGTCTAAATTACAATTTTAAAATGCATTTAATTAATAGAAAAAGTTAAAAAGAGAAATTTATTCGAGAAAGAGAGAAAAGATTAAAAATAAAGTATTGTGTGTGTTAGGATTGCGGAAGTTCTTGTAGTACTATCACATCATTTTCTGATCGATGTTCATTAGGACACACACACACACACGAATAAATATATTAATTAAACGCAAGTAAACCCTAAATCTTATGTTTTATCAGCAAATAATTTGCTTTGCTATTTTCTTTTTTTAATTAACTGACTCTCTTTATGTAGCTTTATGGAGACGTTTGTTGAAATTAATTACATTTGAAAGGCAGCATAATATTTAATTTGGGTATCATGTAATGGTTGAAATACAACTCATAATTCATTAATTTTTTGTAAGATTAGTTTATAATCATGTATTATATTAAATATGATAAAAGCAATAAAATTTTGTCAGGTAAGCTTTCATAACAGCGAATTGTCTGTTTTTCTATATATCCTTCATATTATTCTTCAATAATTAAATGCCAATAGACTTTAGCTTATATAACCGACTTTATTTATGTAACTGAATTCTTATTTATTATTTTATGTGGATGAGTAAGAAACAATAGAATTTCGAGTAACGAGAGGCACTTAATATAAAATCTTTCAAAAATTCAGAAGCTTCAATGCTAAAAAACGAATGCGACGTTGCTGGAACTTATTGCATATTGCTTAATGATTTTAATAGTTTGGGAATAAAACTCAGTTTTCTTGGGATTCTCTACCTTTACTTATAGGTGAAGCCTTAATTGTTGTTGTGACGTATTTTGACCTCATGGTCTAGCCGTCGACTAGACCAAGTTCGAGAGATCGAAATTAATCAAGAAATCGAGAGCAAGACGAGGTGTAGTGAGTAAGTCTTCTCTCTTGATTCCCAAACATTTTGAAACTTTACTTACATCTTGTATAGATGTAGAAGAACTTTTATCCTCCGATTTAAGTCGGTTTAATGGTAATACAATTATGAAAGATTTAACTATTTTCAGTTATCTTCTCTGTTTCATTTTTATGCAATGTTTTTATTTATTAATAATTATTGTACTTGACTATTATACAAATGATTCAAATTGTGCACGAATAAAAAACCATTTTTTAAATTTAGTTTTGTAATATGTTAACATAATTTATCAATTGCTTTATGTTTCTTCAAATGTTTAAATGTATTTTAGAAATAAACAACAAAATATGTAACTGAAAAAGTTTTAAATTTATAATGAATATATAGATGTATTTGTATATATATATATATATACATGTATTTGTGTATATATATATACATATACATGTATTTGTGTATATATATATATATATATATATATATATATATATA